>JAQGBX010006845.1:0-12030 GCA_034698745.1 Megaphyllum sjaelandicum
AAATCCCCTGACTTTTCACACAACTTCCTAAAATCCCCTGACAATCCCAGGTTTCCCAGAAATGTGGGAACCCTGTTCGTTTTAACAGGGTGGCCACAGGTCAGGGAAGTCAGGGGGAAGAAAAGTGGTATGGAAGTCATGGAAATTTGTGAGTGGTTAGGGAAATTTTCCCAAATAAAAGCGAAATGCTATCCATGCCCTCAAGTCCGCAAGCAGCTCCATCCCCAATCCTCTTCAGCTAAACTTGTAACAAAATCTATTGTTTTGCAAAGCTTCTCATTGCAGTTGTTATTTTATTTTTCATTATGACAAAAAAAATTGATATGCATAAGCGAGTAAGTTTTGGTCAGGGAATTTTGGATTTTAGTCATGGAAAAGCCAATGAAATTGAAAATTCTGTGGCCAACCTGTTTTAACGAAGAATTTGTAAATTCAAGATTTATTTTCTTCATTGCAGATTCATCTATAAGCCTACATTTGAATATGTATTTTCATGAAGTGTGAATTATGAACGCATTTTTTTTAAAAAAAAAATACGAAACTTAATTGACAAGAATCCGAAATAGAAGGCGAGAAATTCAAATGAGACGACTTCTAGCAGACGGTTTTTGAATTTTTTTAATATTAACGAGAGAATTTCCAATTTGAAACATGATTGTAAATAGCCCGAGGTAGATGAGGCGTACATGTACGTCAAGGAAGGCAAATCTTATAATCTTTAATTAAAACAAATATGCTCATAGAATTTAAACACTGCATGTATAAGGTAAAATGGTCACCCATGCTGTTATTTCAACTATGATCTACTGATTTTACATCGTGCAAAGTTGCTCATTATCATTGCAATCATTGCGCAAAGGTAGTCATTGGGTGGGAGCACAGTGGTTGGTAAGTAACTTTCGTACTTTAAAAGTTTTACTGTGCTCCCACACATAATCATAAATCAAATCATACCAAAATCATAACCACAATCAAAGCTTTTCTGACATGTTTGCCAACTTGGTTTATTGGTTTAAATCAAATCAGTTTACATATACGATCACCACATCCCTGAAAAAAACAATAGGCTTCTGTAGAAAAAGTGTATACAGAAAGTGTCCATTTCACACATTATAAATTTATGCAGTTTGTCGTCTGGAGTTTATAGATTCTATTCGCTTTTATGGCATAGTTCGTGAAGAAATGCGCATTAACACTTAACTTATAAACTGCGTAGTATTCAACAGATTCACTGATGATTGTAAGTCTCCTCACGCGCGAAAAAGTTGCAACAGGTGTCATATTGTTAAGAGATATTGATTGAGGGTTTTGTCTGCTATCCTTGTTGATTGGATACTAGCGGTAATACCCGGCCTTTCCCGGGTAAAAATTGTTGTTTGATTTTCTGACCCCCTTTTATGCAATCAGGAGTTAGATTTAGCTGTCCTTTATCGCCAAAAGATGGAGCAATATGATCTGGACGCATCCAGGAGGGGGGACGGGAAACCTGTTTGACAGTTTTATAGGTTGGGGCAAATTAGTGAAGATTTATGGCCTTGTTTTTCCCCGCGGAGTTCGCGCTCCTGGGGGTGTGTCACGAACGGCCAATCGTATGGGCTTGTAAAGCTCAAGTCCACAAGTTTTGCCACAAACGCAACAGGATTGGCTAGCGTCAAAAACAAAATGGCGTCGTTTTCTATTTTATATAGATATCCAGTGTGTTCTACAACGACATTGGTGGTGGAATCGGGCAGTTGGTAACTTTCCCTTCGTCACAACTTGATTGTGCCAACAGTGGCATTAATAAATGACCACTGATGTTGCGATAAGTATCTTTTTGTAATCGCGTATTATATTAATAAGTTGATAGTTGCTTGTGAACTGTTTGGGACATTGTCAGCCAACACAATGCAATATAACTCTTGGTTTTCATCCAATATCACAAATCCTCCAGTTTCCTCACTTTTATATCATTTCCGCCTGTTTTCCACTCATCTCGTCATCTCTTCCATCGTTTTTCCATTGCTCCCATTTTGTTCATTTCAGCCGTCACTAAATAATGCCTAGTCTCACCGTCCAACTTCTGTCCGAAACATAATGTGGCGTCATTCCTCCAAAGAAAATGACCACATGTACTCTTCTACATTTCCTCGAATAGCTCTTTTATCTCCCATCTTATCATTTATGAAAAATTAACCACATATATCGATGACGTTAACTTTATACCAAACGAATTTATGACCACAACTCGTTCTTTTAACAAACAATATATTTTTAATTGCGTCATAAACTTGATAAATGATAGAACAATTTCAACGGAATTTTGGAACTAAACAAGCAATTTTATGAAAATTGTCAGGCTGAATACTGACCCTAATATAAATAAGAAAAATGAAAATCATTTTACTCAAAACACATATCCTTAGCTTATCACATAATTGGGGCGATTCAGGCTAAAAATAAAGTAAATAGTGCATAATATGCTCTGCGAATTAGACTGACATTCCAACTGACTTCAGGGATAATCACGAGTGAATTAAATCTATAATTAATATCAGCATTAAAGCTGGGACGTCGGACAAACGAAAGTCTCTCGTGTATGGATAACAGGTAACAAAAATGAGACCGATGTTTTTTTAATACCTAAGGGTATAGAGCACAAAGAAAGCTTAGTCGGGCTGAGATTACAACAAGCGCTGATACGTCCGGAAGTCTTGAGGGGCCACGAAAAAAATTGCCATCCTGATGGCTGCGTGACGTCAAACCCGCCATGTTTTTCTTTCGTGGCCCATCTAGATTTCCATACTTTTCAGCGCTTGTTGTAAGCTCGGCCCGACTAAGCTTTCTTTGTGCTCCTACCCTAAGACTTACGAATTCCGCATCTAAAAATGAGGAATAATAGAAATGAATACATGGTACTTGCGAAATTGAATAACAAATTATTTAGCAAAACCTGGCTAAAACTGCTTTTTGTGTTAGATAAACAACAGCGTATGACACTAATTGGCAATGAAGGTAAAGGTATAGGTGCTAAGGCATTGAAGTACGAGTACTTGCATATAGCAAAATACCATAGTCTCAACATCATATTCTGCGTCATAAAAGAAATGATGCTGCATGTACTTACTGCATTGCATCGCCATTTCCTGTTGAAAATTGCTATCCCTTAATTACTAAAATATTATCATGAAACAGCACGGAAAACCAACCCAGCGGATGGGTGATTAAAATCCAGCCTTTTGCAAAGTTTTATTTTAAAAATCTTTATAAAAATACTGACATTCACGAATTATGTCACCGTTTCTCAAATGTGGGGTCTCTTTTTCAAACTGGTCACACCCGGACCCTCTCTACATAATGTTGCATGATAAGCGTCAAAACTGCTCAATTGTGATCTGTCAAGAGGTCATATAAGAGTTCTTGAACATGGTTTCCCCAGAAATTTCCTTTTCAACTTCCCTGACTTTTTCCTGACTTTCCACGTTTCAAAAAAATTTCCCTGCCCAATGACAACGTGAAAAATTGACACTCGAAAATATTTTTTAAATTTACTAACGACAATTTTGAAAATAAACATAGAATTTTTTTTAAAAAATTTTTAAAAATTGCATGAAAATTTATTAAAATGGGAAAATTTTGTATTCAGAAAATGTTAAAAATGTTGGGCTCGGAAAAAGTCGGAAATTTTGCAATTTTGTCCTCGGAAAATGTGGAGAATTTGTACTCGGAAAACATGGAAAATTTTGCAAATTTGTACTCAGCTAGAAAACGTGAAAAAGTTTTGCAAATTTCTACTCGGAAAATGGGCCCTGAGCTAACCTTTTAGAAGCATTAATTAGGCATGCATAACTGCGTTGACTTTCCCTAACTTTTTCAAAATAAGCCAATTCTTCCCTGACTTTTCCAGGTCTGGGGGAACCCTGTTATATAATGTCCTCCTTGATATTTTCTGGCTAGACTGGTCATTTCGAGCGTTAATCATGCAGTGATGTGCGAAGCGTCCACGATATCAAAACATATCCGGAGCTTTATTTGGTCAATATCATTCCGGCTAATAAACAAACAGAGCTATATAATTCCCCATCCATTGACTGACCCAGCCATTTGAACTGACCACTAAATAAAAATGGGCAGTTAATTGGTTCACGGGCTATCTCCGATCGATAGGATTCAAATAAAAGGCCTCGTGGGTTTTCGTTTCTTTTTTAATTCTCGTCTCACACACACTTCATTTCATTACAAGGGCGTCAGTATAAACCCAGAAATCTGTAAAGTAGCCAGAGCTTCGCGATGTTTGGAAAAACGTTATCAGAGACGCGTTTGACCAAATGGAGAAGAAATGACCGAAAGATACACGAAACGCATAAAAAGGTGGCGGTCAGTCAGTCACAGTTGGCCGCCGATCGATACGTTGGCCAATTCAATATCGACCGGGGGGTCCCGAGGTCTGTTAGCCACAGGCCACTTCGTGCCAACGCGCCATGGGAAAATGGAAGATTTCTTTTGATGGGTGACGCCATGATTTGGGGGTATATGCCGTAAATATTGGTCAGCGCCACACTTCGGCGGTGATGGACATCCCGTTTGAAATGATTACCGCTTTTGTTTATTATCGATAAAATAACGGTTAGGTGTGACGACATTAACGCGGATGACTGATTGGCTGCCACGAGCTGGCTTGTCGATACCAAGAGAAAGTGGGACGTTATTGACAAATCAAGTAATGTGAACCAATTTGGGCTGAAGCTGCTCGTCGATAATACGTTTGCATCGCCCCAAGCAACCCGCTAAGGAGACGTTATGTACATTGACTGACAAAAAAAATGAAATCCACTTAAAAAGTTAAATAATCGGATAAACAGATGAGATGCTTCAGCACTTGTTTGATGTAAGTTCACATACTGGTAAATGGCAAGAATACATTTTTTTTAAATTGTTGGAGAAGAATAAAAAATAAAATAAGCAATTGATTAATGGCCCATCAGAGTAGTGCAGTATATAGGGTACTTTGGCTGTCGAGAAGTCACGTGTCAAAAATCGACATGCTAATTGGTTTAAGAAATTGACTTAAGGTTATCACTGCCTTTTAAATTAAGGGTATAAGAGCTGAGTGAACGCTTGCTTTCGGCGCGCTTGTTTCGGCTCTTTTTTCTGCTTGTTTTCGGCTTCTTGTGATCTTGTGATCTGTGTCTTACATGCCTGCTAGTCGATTTCCAAACAAGAATTTTGTTAACATTTTGTTATTTGCTACTTGCAAGCTCAGCCTGGCTCGGCTAAGCTCTCACCCCGTGCGATCTCATTTAAAACGCATGCCGCATTCTTATCCCGCTGTTTGGCGCTAGTGTACGCCGGGTAACGTGGCAAGCGACTGGAACAAGCGTTCACTCTGCTCTTACCCTAATGAATGCATTCCTTTTGCACTCTTTTGAGCTCTTCTATATGATCTTTTATCAGATATCTAAACAACAACAAAATTATCTGAATAACTACGCCTCAATGAAATTTTTAATATTTGTTCTACTGTTTTAGGCTATTGGAAAAATCGGTAAAATACATGTACGTGTATGTGTGTTATTTTTATCACATTAACGAATGAAATTCCGTGTTAACGATTAATTTGTGTTTCAACGTAATTTTTGGGTGTTGTGGCATGCGGTGATGCATATACATGTTCATCGGAAATAACTCAGGCTTGTGTCATATGTCATTTGCATACCGTAGTCCTTTTCAAACACTATTGAGTCATTACAGCTGTACATTTATGGAAAGTAATGACGAACTGGCGGAAAACTTATTTTTCCTCCATCAGATGTCAGTACTATACATGAAAAACCCTGATAATTGAAACAAATGTTCAAACCCTAAACTTGTGCTATGTGTTGAGTGTTGAATGAGCCCGGATAAGTGATCATTTTGAGCGAGCCTGAGGAGCACAATTTACATTCAATTATACACGGATAAGTGAAAACCGTATTTTTTAGTCTACACTATGGGTTCGCAGTGATATTCACTACAGTCAACTTGTGTTTGTACATCTCCCATTTATGAAAACAATGTTTTCACATGTAGATTGCCCTTACCATCCGTTTCAATAAGTAACAGAACATGTTTCTGTTGTACTTTTTTGATATCTCAAACATATTAAGGTGAGTGCAAACTTGCAATTAAGTAAGTCATTTAGTAAGTTCCTATATTCTACGAATGTTTTAGGGGTCCCTACAGGTTCATAAAAACAGAATTCTGACACAACTTCTGTAGAGAAGAAAAACTACTGTCAGCACCAAAAAAAAAACCCCTATTATAGGCATTAAAATTAACGTAGTATAACTATTTGGTACGATCATGATGTTGAGAAACAAGTTCAACTTGTCAGATTATTCCAACGTTTAAAAAACTGATGCTTTCGTTTTAAAAACATAGGTTACAACATACATGTATGCTTAATTGTTTAAGCTATATATTGCTTTGAGTTCCTATGTATAAGTTACCGTGTAGGTGCGTACTGTAGCCTACGGTATATAGTGAAAATCAGCCAAAGTAAGTTTTTAGATAAAACAGACCTTTAATCAAATTGGCAATAATAAACACATTCTTGGCAGTATTAACATATTGTATTTGAAAGCCAATTCATACAGTAAAACTTCACTTTTACATCAGGTTGTTTGTTTATACACAAAGGAACTTTTCCGTTCGACAAATTTCAAAATTATTGGCATTCAGCAGCTTGTAAAATACCCTTAAATAGCCTTATTTTACAGCTTTTTCGGATTAACAACGCCTACAAAAAAACGCATAAAAAATGCGACTAAAAGCACGAGAAAGTAAAGATGTTTTACGTATAACGTTTAGGTTTTTGCTGCAATTAAATTGACTAGAAGGACAACTAACGGCCAAACTGTGTAAATAAATTTTCAGAAAACTTTACTGCCTTGTATTGCCTTATTCTCAGAATGCCTTTCTCGTCAAGCCGACCACATAAACTAGGCACGGTCCCGTACAATGTGCACTATGTCCCTATGGTTAGTTCTGTTCACCCTAGGGCCATCCATAAATCATGTCATAGAAAGAGGAATGAGGGTGCCCTATTTTGACAGAAATGGGGTGGGTGCACGCCCAATTAAACGTGATAAAAATAAGGTACTTTTTTACCTTTGAACTTAGTAAAAGTTAACTGTATTGGGTAACTTTTTTGTTGCAAAAAAAAAAAAAAAAAAAAAATGGAAACTGTAGTAAGTGGGTGCCTCATAAAACATGTGAGGGGTGTTTCAAATCGAACAATTTGTAGCTCGTGATACATGATTGTGACTCAAACCCTTTACGAATTTTGCATTTAGCATTGATTAAGTCTCATTCTCCCTGACGATGACCACTGCGATCATACTGCAAAACATAATTAAGCTAGGAGGCAACGATGTCAATGACTTCTGAGTTATCTTGCATATTAAAAGGATATATGCAACAAATGTACATCACGCAAAGGTGACGAGCGTTATCTGCCATCTTTGCGACCACCAGATTGGTGATATATCTTGCCAGAAACCTGGTGAGTTCAAACTCGACGTTGTCAATTTCAAATACACTTAATCTTGAAATGTTAAATAAATGTCTTTATAAGCGGTTATTAATTCGTCATTGCAAGCCTTCCGAGTACCCTCCCCCACTCACTTGTGAAACTTTTGAGCTCAAGCTTGCCATGCCCTCTTTATTTTTATAATTGGGGAGCAAAAAAGAGTTGGAGTAGGTCTAGTGACAAGCACGAGTGTAATTATTAGTTTTATGATGCACAAGATTGCGTCAATGATGTTGACTTTGTTGTGAGCACATGCGCAGTAAAACCACGTGATGGATTTTCGGGCTTTTTTTATAGATTAATAATAGAAATCTCGTGTTTAATGGTTCACCGTACAGCAGCACCTCTATAGATTGGAATGTGTGTAACAAAATTGCCCTTCGCTCAGCATATATTATTCAAACATAGGTGTGTCCGTGTTGCTAAAACTACACCGTATTTATAAATCTGTAGAGTATGCCAACAAAAACATATCATATGAAACTAGGTTTTGTAGGAACAAAAAAAAATCACTGTGAACCGGCCATCATTAATAAGCGCAAAAAATTCCGGAAATCACATCAGTTAATTATTAATTCTTATTGCCTAAGCCTGCTACAATAACTTCAGGCATTCTCTAAAGAAATGATTTGTTTTAACACAAACAAAAAAATACAGTAGGCCTATGTTTGTTTTCGTTTTCAAAAAATAAATTTTAACTCAAAAATTCCACATGCCCAAATTTCACACATTGCAGCCACGTGAATATTAATTAATAATCTGCTGTACTAAATTTCCGTCTTTCTGTGAAGAATTAGCATCGAACAAAGTTTTAGAAAAGTCATATAGGCCTTCGAATAGCGAATGGTATGCTTACATTCCAAATGCAAATATATATTATGCCATCTATTGGCGTACATAACTTTCCTGAGGACTGGAAAGATATCCCTCTGGCTGAATTACTGGGATTAAGAAATCCAGGGGGAGGCAATTGTTACACCTCACTGGTTTAATAAACAAAGACTAGTGACATGGTGTTAGCTCCACCAAGCGTATTAACCCGGACACTGATAGTCCCTGAGTGGCACATGGGTGCATACTGGCTAATTATGCAGCCCTCCGTTGTAAAGGAGTAAAAACATCTAATCTAATGTTGAATATGAATTTGTCATGCTAATTTATAGGTATGGGGCACACATGTTCAAATTTAAATTTTCTAGAATTTATGGGTATTTTTGGGAAAAAATTCAGTGGCAACTTTAGTACTTCATTCATATTCCTCACAGGCTTGAATTTGATGAAATCCGAAGCTGCAAAATGAACCTCGCAAAATAACATGTCTAACTGTCAACCATAATGCTTATGCAAGCTGGCAGTGCAGCTGCAGTGCTATTTTTAGAGGTCCTGAGGTCCTCCTCACTGCCGAATTCCGTAAATTTCTAGACGCACGTTTCTATACAGACACTAAATCACGACAGCAAGCGCCACCGTGCTGTAACCCTAGAAGCCACGGCGCTTCTTAGTGCGGGGTAGTCTAATTGAAATGAGCAATTAGTATTAAAGGTGTTAGAAATCCTTATCAGATGATTAAAAGCATTAAATGGCAGAAAATAATTTGAAGAATGGCACATTTGGGAAATAGGTTTTTGTTTCACTTAAGCATGTTAATGAGCGTAAGAGAAGTCGTTTCGGATCCACTTAATTAGAATATTTTCTAATGCAAATAGAATTTAAGAGAAAGGCATGTCACGAACGAAAGGAGGTTGGAAAGCGGAGAAAAAGAGTCATCAAATATACATGGAGCATGGCTTATAATCAGTGCAACGACGCTCCTTGAATAAAAAAAAAAAAAAAAAAAAAAAATTAAAATTAGGTTTTAAATCGATAAATGAAGAGCACGAAGGCAAGAAAATCACTGCATGGCCATGCGCAATAAAGAGCTAGACATTTCGTGAGCTGTTTATGTCATTCATAGGCTCGAATAAACAAGTATTTCAAGCAGACATTTTCCGAGCAAACAATGGAACAGAGGCTTTTCCGTGGATAATGAGCTGCGTATTAATTCCCAATATTAAGGAAGTTAATTCTATGAGCGCTCTTACTAATTACCGCAACTCCGCATGATTCTCTACTTCGCTCCTTATTTACCATTAATAGATCGATCGTGAAACGTCTCGTTTGCATGGACGTATAGATCGAGAAACTTTTTTGTTTACTATTCCTGCATGTGTAGAGACATCGGTAGATACAGTAGAACCTCCGTAAGTTGACCACCCAAGGGCGGAAACAAAACGGTCAACATAGGGAGGTTGTCAACATATGGAGGTCCATCTCCCATAAATTAACGTGCATGGTGATTAACCAGTGTATGAAAATGTGGTCAACATATAGATGTGGTCAACTTAGGAGGTTCTACTGTATACTGTACGTATTAACGTGATTTTTGACGTACAACTATACGCCTGTCCCCGACTTAAGAGGGGGTATAGATTTGGAGTTTCGGATGTCCGAAAAATGGGAAATTTTTAACAGGGTTCCCCCAGAAATTTCATTTTCAACTTCCTTGACTTTTCCCTGACTTTTACAGGTTTAAAAAAAATGTTCCTGACCAATGACAACGTGAAAAGTTGACACTGGAAAATATTTTTTTAAGATTTACTAACGACAATTTTGAAAGAATCAGCATAGAATTTTTTTTTAAATTAGCATAGAATTTTTTTTTAAATTTAAAAAAAAATTGCATGAAAATTTTATTAAATGAGAAAATTTTGTATCAGCAAAATGTTGCAAATTTGTGCTCGGAAAAAATCGGAAATTTTGCAATTTTGTCCTAGGAAAATGTGGAAAATTTGTACTCGAAAAACCTAGAGAATTTTGAAAATTTGTACACGGAAAACGTGTGGCAAATACTGTATGTACTCGGAAACGTGAAAATTTTTGCAAGTTTGTACTCGGAAACGTGGAAAATTTGCAAATTTGTACTCCGAAAATGTGGAATTTTTGGCAAATTTCTACTCGGAAAATTGGCTCTGCGGACCTTGAAGATGTATTAATTTTGGATAGCCGTAACTGCGTTGAATTTCCCTGACATTTTCAAAATAAACCATTCTTCCCTTGCTTTTCCAGGTTTTCCAGGTCTGGGGGAAACACTGTTTAAGGCATGAAATCAGACATTAAATTTATGATGACGTCATTCATTCAAATTTTGCTGATGACGTCATTTGTTAAGCCCAGTGCACGCTATCAGAAAACTAAAATTAAAAAGTAAAAACTTGCTGCAACGAAAGAAATTTCTCTGTGTTTTTGCAGTGTGTACGCTCAGGTTTTAAAAAACAGTTTCATGAATTTGTTGAATTTGGTTTCCTTCACGTTTAAAGTTTAACGTTTTTGGTTTTTAGTTATGGTTCTCGCATAGTATGTACTGAGCTTGTAATAGCCCCAGATATACATAGGCCTACGTTAAAAAGCTGCAGGTTTTTGCTCCGTGTATTTTTTAAATTTGATTGATCACATTAAAGTATACATCAGATCATGAAACAAAAAAAACTACATGTATAATATCCTGCATGGTTGCCCTGAATATAAACATTAACATACCAAGAAGTTTTTTCCATCTCTACACTGTGATATGGCAACAGGGAGCGACTAGAAAACCATAAAGTACGTGAATCCAATGTCAACTCAAGCTCTGATGTTACATAATACGAACATCAAAAACCGATTTCAAAAACTCGGTGTTGGTTAATTGCTATTTACGCATGCGTTCGCGCAATGAACTGTACTTCACAAACTCGTGATAGCACAAAGAAGGTCATTTCTGACTATATCATAAATGAAATTTAATGGCTGTATTTGTGCAACTTGCAAACAAAATGACTTCCTCCAATGCTACTTTCTATTTTGACCCTCGTCCACTCACGTGCTTCCAATATCAAAACATGACTTCATGAAAGTTGATTCTGTCATTTCAGAAACTTAGCAATACTATTGTAATACTCCGTAAATTTAGCCGTATATTATCTCGACATTTATATAGCGCATGCATGCATGGACAACAATGCCAATTAGCTTTAATGGATCTTATTATCCATTTCATTAAAACTGTATCAAACATTTCGACGTTTCAAGCCAACAAGGACACATACCACCGATAAAGAGAAATACGTTTATTACTGCATGTCTTGAGAAATTGATATCCATAAATACCATGTCAAAATAAACAATAGAAGATATCCATCTAATCAAAAATCGTACTGCAGCAGCTCATTATCTGCTATCGCATTTGTTTCATGACTCGAGTGGCATAAGCGTTAAATTTCAACCAAGGAGTCCTTAAACTATAGATATTAATTTATAAATAGCCCAAATCTTTATTTGGCTTATAGTATTGTGATTGTTTGTCAGATATGCGACACTATTGATATTTGTACCGTATTCCCCCGCAAATAACGGCATGCCACTTTAGCCCGGGGATAACAAAAAATCCCTTTTCACATTCTGTT
>JAQGBX010006846.1:0-12029 GCA_034698745.1 Megaphyllum sjaelandicum
TGCGAAGTATGCACCATTTCCGAGCCGAGTGGAACGGGTGCAGAAACATGCACCCGGTGCACGTGGGTGTACACTTTCGGTGAGTCGAATTCGCCATAATGTGGCTCGGTTTACATTGTAGGTGTGTTGTGGGGTACACTCCATTTTGGCTCAAATTCATGCGTTCTACTCAACGTTAACGTCGTGTTATTAAATTATAAAAAAAACGGCTTTTAGGGCAAGATTTGGCCAATTACGAGCGAAACATAACAGCTTTGGCCCATACAATTTGGAAATGCATGTCATTTTCCAAAGAAGATTCAAATTTGCCTATAAAGTATCGAACATGGACATTGACACAACTCGGTTGATTCGAGACAATCACAACATTCTAGCTCCTATTTCACGTTAACTTTTGTTGAGCCCTGCCTTTGCTAGTTACAACTTTCGGAATATTATACAGGGTGAGTTTTATAACCAGTTTTACGTTTTTATTTGGAATGTGTTAGAGGTAAAAATCTCAGTTTGTGGTATCATGGTAAGATAGGTGGGATTAGATGTAAGATTTGACAAAAAAAATTTAATTCATATAACGTGCTATATTTAGACATATCGAAAAAGTATGTATTCCGTATGTGGGCAACATCTGGTAATTTACGTAAGTGAGCACATGTAGTTTATGTGCATGTATTATGTAGTGTATAAAGGGTGTTTCAAAAGTAATGGTCAATATTTTTATGGGTTGTAGAGGGCACTAAACTGAACATGTTTAGTATAGGAACAGAGCTAGGGGTGCCGACGTCATTTAAAAAAGTTATGAATGCGTTAATCTTGGAAATTTTTAACATGGGAGTAAACGGTGGTGCCCCTTTTGAAAGACTGTCCCGCATAGCATCAACGTTTGTAAGGAAAGCAATGCACAAGGGGCACCTCCATTTACTCCCATGTTAAAAATTTCCAAAATTAAAACATCACTTTTTTAAATGACGTCGGCACCCCTAGGTTCCTATACCAAACATGTTCAGTTTAGTATCCTCTACAACCCCTAAAAACTATTGACTATTACTTTTGAAACACCCTGTATACACCAATTTTTCCATAGAAAATGCGTGGGTGCTTCTCAACAATGTCCATGCCGAAAACTGGATAAGAAAACGACGATATTCTACGAAATTTTGAAAATGAAACTTCACCTGAAATCCAAAACCGAGCAAAATATCGACGATTCGGCCAATAAACCAACAATCTCAACAAAAAACATAAATGTGTAGAGATGAATTAAATTTTTGAAGTCTTCCATTTTTCGCATTGTCATCGTTCGGGTGAATAGAAAGAACTCGTTTCATTCCAACCCATCCTGGGTTGAATGAATTATTGATGGAGTTTGTCAAAGGTTTTGAATTGTGGTCGGTCTTAATAGATTTTCTGCCTTTGTCACTATTGCTCCGAATCGGGTCTCCAGTCTCAAATTGCCTTTGTCCGTTGCGAGCAGTTGGCTTTTATACATCCTTTACGATGGCGAAGAGACAAGAAGAGGGAGCCTCGGACAAAATGGATTGCACTTAAATTCATACGTGTCATCATCATTGGTCGACTCGGAGCAGGAAAGATGGCGACTGGAAGCGCCGCTCAGCGCTTCTGCTACCCACGCTACAGATGACCAAGGACTCCCACGTGTTCATAAATTTAGGATGATTTAGGTGCCACAACATCCATAACCTTCCGTTTAATGGGTCTCTATAAACTCGATGTGTTCATGGTAACCATCTGCTGTTGCGTGCATCCCTCAAGGAAATGGCCAGAAGCGTGGCGTCGCGTCGCTTCGGGAGTAAATATGCCATGATTATAGCGAGCTATATCTGAGTGAACGTTATTACGAATATAATAAGTTGGATTTTGATTCAAATGTAATTGGAATAATCCATACTCAATACTCCATACTCTATAGACATGTTTGCTTGAATATAATAATGAGAGTTGTGTAACAGCACTCCGACTAGTTTGCGTATAAATCAACTTGATCTTCACAATGCGAGTTGTTGTTGAAAACGCATTATAAATTTTAAAAAAAATGCGTAGAATATTTGACACTAATTAGAAATTAGGTAACCAGAAGATGATCAAATCAAATTCATATAAGTATAATGCATATAAACATGCTCCAATGTACTCCCAGTTTCTTCATAGTCCCGTGAATATACGGAGGCATTCCTTAATGCGGTCATGCATGCTTTACGACATTTTTAAATCGGTCTTCGTAATTCAAGTTTTAAATTCTGACATAATTCGCCATATATTTTGTAACTTCGTATACTATATGCATAGTTACTACTGTATCTACATCATCATCGACCATGGGCGCAGAGCCCGTTGGTGTCATAGAGCAAAGCCATAGTTGCTCCGGCAACAGATAACAATCGTGTTGTCGGTTTTGTGCCACTCAGCACATCGCCAGTTATCTACCCAACCCTCTCCATCTACCCGGGCTTGTAACCGACAACAATAGCTAAATCCATAACTGTAATTGGCCGGGAAGGAAGCTAACCTAAACGAGGAGGAGGATGGGATGATGAAGGAGACCGGTCATGGCCAAATCAATATTCCCCAGAAACTACTGCATACAATACACTAACTATAGCGTGTATATAGCACCCGCGGCAAATCATTTAACCCATTCCTAATTAAAACGGCAACACGTGATGCCTTCGCGGGCTGGTTAGAAAGAAACCAAAAAGGATGCACGAAAGATGTTCGTCTCCAGCTTGGGGCCTTCTGCATCCTCTCGAGCGGATTTAAGTCATATTAAAAAGTGGACTCCTCGGGCGTTGGATGAGCCGCAGCTTAATTAGCATTTTAAGGCATTCAGCTTAATTATCTTCAAACGTAATTAATTCGTCCTTGCAGGAAAGCGCGACGACAAAATGAATCCCGCGCACTTCTGGGGATTCCTTCCCGTAGCGCCAAAAGGGTTAAGCCCCCAATTAGGTGGCGAATACTAATGCATTCGGAGCTACTTTTCGAGCTGTTTCTCTTCTCCAGTCGAATCAATGTTTGTCGAGCGACTTGCTTCAATGGAAACCGAGTAAAAAAAGAAGCGAGCTGACACACTATACTATAGAGAAACAGATAACGTCATTCGATAAGACGCAAATCATAAGCCATCTTAAACTCATTAAAAGTTTAATTAGTCCTAACCGCGCGAGTGTATATACTTTGTTATCGGATATACGCCTCGTATCGATATACGCCTTCTGTTTATTACGATTTCGCTTTTAATTGCCAAAAGCTAATCCCGGAAGTGCCTGGCTCAACGAACCCTGGAAGGCACCAGCTCCGATGTGCGAGGGCGCCATCTTCCTCCAACGATGGAACTCCTTCCTACAGAGAGAGGATATTGGCAATGGCAGAAGGCAGAAACTAATCGAGATTACCATTTGCTTTTACGTCGATTATGGGAAATGGGAAAAATCTGTCGTGTCTCAAGTACATAAAAGAGAACCCCCGATCCATCAAGAATAAAAAAAGACCATTGTTAAATTTATATGAGAGATAAAACTGCGCACCCCATATCTTCCGTCTGCGTGGAACCTCGCAAGAATACAACAGCCAATGAAACGCTCGTATCTCGAAGCGAGAACTTTCCGTCCATAAAACTGGCGTTGAACACAACAGGCATGTCCATCCACCGCGGTGATGTCTCGTGGTGCGACTCGGACCCTTTACCTGCGTTATCACCGCGAATTTAATTATGGTCAACAACGTCAGGAAGTGCTGAAATGATGTCGAGGCAACGTTATCCAGATCCTATCAGTTGCGGTGGCCAATAAACGAAAATTTGTCAAGTTTTCAGCGTTTTAAGATCACGATGGAACCTCGTTATGACGAACGCCAAAGGACGTCAACATTTGTCCTTTTGAACCGTAGTTCGTAAGTCCGATAAAACATGACATCAAAAATGTGCGTATATATAGTTTACATGTATTAACAAAATTCAAAATGTACCTGCATGCACTATACAATACATGTTTTTGACAGTGTATCAAACAATCTCTCAACGCGGACTTAAGATAATTATTTGAAGGGCTTAGATATAACTAATCCTTGTTAGTCTATCTTGTAAGATCTAAATACAAATTAGAAAGATCTGAATATAAATAAACTATACACCTCGCTTTGGCAAGTGAATCATGATTTTAAAATAAGTATACATCACAATTCACTTCAACGAATCTAGGATAAAATCTAGAAACAGTAATCATGTTTTCGAAAGATATTATTAAACGATGAGATCAAACTTGAACATCTATTTCAAACGTTTTGATCAAGTTCATTGGAATGCAATATTATGAACAACCGCATCAAAGCTTCCAGATATTTTGGGGAAATTTTCAGAAACGTATAATGTAGAATAAAACACCAAAACTACAAGATGTACTGTAGAACAGTTTAGGGCCCAAAATTCGTCTTTTCAAAGATGTCTGACATTTCAAACAGTGTCATCGTATATAAAGCCACACATCATGTTTCTAATGTCTTTATCATGTTCATTTGATGTAATTTCAAATCATGTTTCTGGATTACTGATATTCAGCTTCACATTGCCTGCGCGCAGCTCCAGGGGAACATCACGATTGTATTTCTACAGAGAATACGCATATCTTCTAAAAGATGTTTCGAATCTTCGTAATATATAGAAGCAGATAGCAATTCGATGTACACTAATAATCCACATAAGAGTACGTGCTCCTCAGAAATCTAAATTGCATTTCCTTTTCCACATTGTAAAGGCAGTTAATCATTGCTTTTATAGATTTTATATTTAATGGCCCAAAGGCTTAACAATATACAAGCGGCGCTTTGTTCACCTCCTTGCAAAATTACAATGAAAGTATATGGAATGACATTTTACGAGTCGTACTTCAGGTCTCCAATTTCATGCAGGCCTTTACGAGGGCATTTCATTCGCCTTATTCTCGCTAATTTCTATCTTTAAAATTCACGGTTGTTTTCAGCCAGCAAAACCCTCCCCCCACCCACATTTACAGTTCTTCTTGTTTCGTTTATGAGATGTCGTGGCATCGTGCATATTGGATGCCATTTGTTGGGATTACTGGTTGTTTCCTGATGGAGAAATCAAGACAAGGTTTAAGCTCGAAGGCCTCGCTAGGAAACAGTTGGACGCGTGTGAAGTCATTTCGCTAGCTCATTTTGAATTTAGGGGGATGATAAAACGAACCGGCACCATCTTTAAACGATAACAGGGTTATGGTTCTGACAATTGTTTTACCAGCCTACAGCGACTCCTTGAGTTTACTCCAATCTTGTATCTGCATGAATCTTTAAAAATTACCGACATTTACTTCAACATGTACGCTGCAGAAAGAAAATTACCGACATTAATAATGTGTATACGTGCCCTGATGTGAGACTTGCAAACATTTAACTGCATACAGCCCATACCTCCTTAAGACGAATCTCAAGGGACGTCAAAATTAGTTCCCTTAAACCGATATAAGAAGTCAGACAATGCATGACTTCAACGAAAGTTTCATTGAAGTTTGGATGAAATCCTATCCCACGTAATGTTAGGTGCTGCAACTTTATACCATGGGATTCCCCGTTGTATTGTATACCTTTTTTATTTTGTTTAAACTTCGCTTTAATGTAATAATTACGCGAGAATGCTCGGTAGTTCGAAAATTTGTATTATCCGAATTCAGAATTCGTCTTAAACGAAGAAATAGAAATTATTCACGAGTTCGTAATATCAGAAATTTGTAATGGGGTTCCACTTTAGCAACAATATCATTGAAAAGAAATGTTAAATTTATCAGAATCGCGAGGTTTCCCTGGAGCTGTGCTGGCAATGTGAAGCAAAATCTGAATAATCCAGAAACATAATTTGAAATTTTACCAAATAAACATAATAAAGACATTAGGAACATATTGTAATGCGTTTTAAGAATACTGAAACTGTTTGAATTGTCAGTTTGATGTCCAAAGCCTAGTCTCCAGCCTACGTTTCTAGAAACACATTTTACAATGCTTTAAAGTGCTTATTTCTATAATAATTAGTTTGCATAGTTGTTTTCAAGTTATACTATTCTAGTTTTGGTGCGTTCGTCTGCATTATACGTTCTGAAAATATGTCTCCAAAATGTTTGGAAGCCTTAATGTGGTTGTTCATAATATTGCATTCCAATATATTTGAACAAAATGTTCGAAATAGAATCGAGTTTGATCTCATAGTTTAATGTTCTGTTTGCATGGTTACTGTTTCAAGTTTTATTCTAATTGAAATCCCGCCTTATAAGATCCTGCCTGTTTTCACAAAATTCTTTGAACTTGATATGTTATAAAAAATTGAACAAATGTTAAATTATAATTATAATAATAAATCCAACTATTATATAAATGCTTAATCATTAGTCCGATCTAAATCATCGCGACTCTTTCCATGTCGATTATTTCAATAAGAACAATAACTAAACATTTATTTTCAAAGACATTTTCTCGCGATAGGTTTCACTGAGTGGAAACTTTAATAAAATAAAAGTTCAAGTTCAATGAATTTTGTGGAAAAGTCGCTGTTTCTATTTAAAGCCTAGGCTAAACGAATTCTTAACTTGGCAGTAGGAATGCATCTTTTGTTGGAAACTTCTATGGACATTTACGTTCAATCCTACGCGTTTTTGAGTCCATCTTTGAACAAGCTTAGAGTAAAGCAAAGAACTTGTTTACCAAAAACGGCTTTACACAGCGATTTTCTACGAAAGTAAGAGCAAAAATCTGATTGTTGACATTTCCCCAACTTCGACCAACTTGTCAAAATCGGGTTGATCTGAAGAATCGCAGGGCTCTTTGTAAGCACGACGAGCTTATCAATTCCGCGCGCACTTTTTTGGATTTAAGTGTAACTTTTTCATCAACAGCAAATTCTATCAGCTGAAACGTGCTCTGAATTGCGTGTGTGGGGGGTGGGGGATAAAATGGCGTTATAAGGAGTGAGGTCACAACAAGCCCAAAAGGATTCCGAAGATGCATCTTGATGTTCTCCCAGCCGAATCCTGTTTCAGGGCCTATGTAGCCCTGCCGGCATTCTTGATGCAGCCGAGCAATAAACAAATTATTATTTCCAAATATTTAGTTCGCTTTGCCAATATCCCCCTGGCGCTGATAAAAGCACGAAGGGGGTAATAATCGCGGCTTTGAAACCACAATGGCGCGTGCGCACGACGCCAAATCCAGTGCTTAAAGGACAGCGCAGCCCTAAAACGTTTATTTATCTAATCGGCCATTAAAGTGAGCTGTCGGATTATTAACCCATTAGTAGGACATTAATTTGCTGAATTGGCTTTGCTGAAGTGGAAATTTGAATCAAATTTCTAATTAGCGGTTGCGAGACGCAATGTGGAAACCGAAACTGAAATCCTCTGTTTCGGGGTGGATTCGGAACGGCTGCGAAGGCAAACTTATCAGATTTAGGTGCACCGATTAATCTTCGACCTTTCAGAGATGTAACAAACAACAAAAAAAGTAATCTTGTAACAGATTTGCTTCGATGAAAATGCACATGCAGGGCGAACACTAATTTTTTCCCGCATCAAATAACGTTGTAATGGAATGATACTGGACGACAGATTCGTTATCTGGTAATCTCAACAGTAGGCCTACATGTATGTGAGGTTTCGAAACTGTATTTACTGTAAATGCAATCTGTGAAAGTTCACTGGTCATACTATAAGTATAACATATCGGTTAAAAAACAAGCTACCATCAACCTTCTCGCATACTACCGTAACTTCATTGAAGACATTAACATCTATACTAGAAATAGGACTTGCTGAACTGATGCATTTTCAATATTTTAAGGTAAAGAAAGTAACATCTAGATTTCGAAAATGATGAAACTTGTTTAAAGTTGCAAAATTTCTTCAACCAGACTCATCAGTTCGTATTATGTGGAGAATTTCATGTAAGCTATTGTGATTTGTAGCTTACACCTTTTGTGAAATTTACGACAATATATTATGCATACGTAAATGCAGACAGAAAATTTTAAATAATTGATAGCATTTCCATGAAATACTAATTTGCCAACAGGGTGCAATTCGAATGAGTATAAGTCATGCAGAGAATTCCTCCACTATAACAACGCAATTAACTATTCACACATTTTGCTCAATTGGTAGTTTCATGCAAAATTTGCACATGGAAGCTTCTTTGTAGCGAGTCCATTGATGACAGATTCATGCATTACCATAATCAAACTTGAAATAACTCAATTTAAATTATTTCATGAAATCGACTTTCAAATTTGTCTGCTTACTACATTTATCGTTGCCGCACAACAGAGCATATGCAAAATAAAGCATAAATATACATTATAGAGAAGTTCAAAAATGACAACACTGCCCTGTATTGTATACTGTGCATTGTACATGTAATGGTTATGTATTCTGATGTCGAAAGATCAATCAAACGAGAAATTGTCGACTTGTTTGGAGATGCAGACTGAGGAAACCTCAACTATAAAATTTGTTTCACACGTTTGTACAATTTGTGCGCAAAATACATGAAAGTCCACATTAAATACACGTTCATGTACTTCTTTAATGAACAATCAAGTGCGAATAACGTGCGGCTGACTAATATAATGACATCAAATTTATATTCATGTTCTACTCTTATCTTTAAGGTTGCGTCCTATTTGAAACACCCTGCATAAATAGCTGTATCTACATTTCATCTCGATATTATTGTATTATAGCAAGCATAGGTTCATACAGGAAGGGAGCAGTCACTACATGTAGTCTTAAAATGTTCCCATTAATGCCATGTCACGTGCCACGAGGGGCGTAAAGCCTTTGCTGGATCGCTGCATCAACAATGCGCAGTTTTCACGCCATTTTAGTTTTCAATTGCAGACCCCGTACACTTTTTGAATGGTAAAGTGTATTTGATTTCACTTCAGGAGCCTATCGATGTTCCTGCAATATCAAGAAGAGGGGTTTGCAACAACATTCAGCATGTAACATTTAATGGTTATGGATTCACTGGCATGTCCGAAACCTTTTAACTGTCGTGAAATTAAGCAAATTAGCCATTAAGCAATGCACATGCATGCATGAACTTTGAAGCCTTTGGGGCGAATGTTAATACCTGCATTGCATTTCCGCCGCGAACATAGCATCACTTCCGAATGCAGCTAAAGCAAAATCTGCCATTCCGCCACATGTAGCAGAAGTAATTAAACGCTTCGGGTTTATTCATGGACAAGGGTCATTTAAAATGTGTTCCAAGCTTTTGACTCAAATTTAGTTACAAAGGCGCAAAACTAGTTTTTTCTAGTCCATGCAGTTTGAAGGGATGGTAGAGTTTCCATCACATACGACATTACCATCAGATTACCATGAAATTTCACAAGTTGGAGAATTGACAAACTTTAAAAACTATAAAGGATCATTCTGGAAACTTACGCTATCAAAAATGCAAACAAAAAATGTAAGTTATTTTAAAATAATTATGAAAAAACCTAAATTCTTACAATTACTTATAGATTTCTTTGTATTGGACATGCCATGAATCGAACTTACATGGGACAAATTCTCCGGATGAGTGTTTATTTTTTTCATCCAAAAATGGGGAAATCTCCCTCTATTTCGTAATATATAACTGGAAGTTGCCTTTAATGAAAGGACGTTATATGGTGGAGATGTTTAATTTTGTCAAGCAAAATAAGACCAAGCCCACATATTGCACGTAATCCCCTTTCAGAATGAAATTCATGAACGTATCACGTGGCAACGAACGTGTCCTAATGGTGGCTTATCGTCGAGTTCCTTTTTCTTTCATGACTTATACACTGTATAACTTTGAATTTATTCGCTTAATGCTTCTTCGGCTGGTGAAGTTCACGTTAATTTGTTTGCATGAATGCACGAGAAAATGCGCCAACGTCATCTGACTTTCCTCGAATGACATAAAATTGCGAGGCAGACGAAAAACGTCGTCACCCAATGGGTTTTCTTCGAAATGACTTTTCTGGATAATAAGAAAAATTACGGATTTATTTGATTTCTCCATGATTGCTCGAAGAGTATCTCTCGTGGATGTTGCCATAAATCGCGAGTAAAACATTTTAATGTCCTTAAAGAGAATATTTGCCTAACAGACGAGATATATGTCCGACATACTGAGATACAATCCAGCAAATACGGTCCAATTCAACAACAGGCAAGGGACTCTTCGACTTTTGGAGAACGATTCTAGGAAAAGCCATCCACGAGAGGACAATGCAATCTCGGCTAATTAACTGGTGGGCAATGATAAACTTAAAACTTAAAAAAGATATCTATTCACAAGGACGTCGAATGTGAATAGTTTAGGATAACGAGTCAAATGCTATTATCATGTTGCAATTTTGAGAATTTGACAGAAGTGTTATTCGAAAATCTAGAAAGAAGGATATTTTTGAAATTATCCAAACTCAGAAAAAAAAATTAGTTTAGGAAGAATCCGAATGTTCGTGTTGAGTGTTCAATTCTGGAAAAACGACTTTTTGTGTGGGACTGTTCGATTTTGGAGAACGTTTCGAGGAAAAGCCGCCATCCACGAGAGGACGATATGTAATAACGGCTAAATAACTGGTGGGAAATCATAGAATTAAAAATATATCTATTCCCAAGTACCCCTAATGTGTATAATTTAGGGTTACCATGCTGAAATTTCGAGAATTTGACATAAGTGTTATTCGGAAAACTAGAAAGAAGGATACTTTTGAAATTTTCCAAAATAAGAAAAACAATTAGATTAGGAATAATCCGAATGTTCGTGTTCAGTGTTCAATTCTGGAAAAACCGACTTTGTGCTCAATTCTGGAAAAATGAATTGTGTTCAATTCTTGAAACTTGTTCGAGAGGACAAACTATATTAGTATTTATCAAAGAACGACGTGGATTGGCCATAATAAAATATCATCAAATTACCTTTCATGCCTTTGAGCATGCATTAGCAACGCCCTAGATATGAATAGATACTCATTATATGACTATAATCAAATTAAGTTATGCATATACACAAAATATAGCCGTACCAAATTATCGAAATAATGTTTTTTTTTCTGAAATAAACATATCGAAACTACTAAGAATTACGACATGTAAACAACATTGATATTGTGATTCTTCGTGAATCATGCGGAATTGTACATACATATACGAAAAGTAAAGCAATGTATTGGCTGAAATTGCGTGCTCTGAAAGAATCGAGCGTGGGTTCGTCTCGGAACCAATTACACTGAGCCTCGCCCTAAAATTATGAAAATACGCATGGTATGAGGAATAATATTGGACTCATTTTTATACATGTTGGTTGATCAATAAGTCTGCATTTGGATGTCATCAATCAATAGCAGGGTAAATGCCTAAAATTATCTAATACCCACATTAATTTTCGCGTAATGTGCTTTCGCTAAATTGAGGATATCAATTCATACAGAAAATTCACATAACAGAATTGAAAGAACCTATGAAGCAGACAAAATACACATGACTGACAGTGGTCTGTAAATCCAGGAAGATGGTGAATCATTCTTGAAAACAAAACTAGGCGAAAATCCAGCAAACTTTCGTATTCAACGTCCCTGACGTTTCCCGGTTTTTAAAAACAACTAGCGGAAAGGCCCGGCTTTGCCCGGGCTATACTTCCTCCCGGCCCCGGTATTATCTCTTCCAAGTCACTATTTCTTACTCCTTCCCCCCGGTATTATTTCTTCCAATTTTCTATTTCAGGTCCCCTTCCCCCCGGTATCAACTCTTCCAAGTCCCTATTTCCGTCCCCTCCACCCAGTATCATTTCTTTCAAGTTCCTATATCAGTCCGCTCCTCCCGGTACTATCTCTTTTAAGTCCCTATTTCAGTCCTCTCCCCCGGGACTGAATAAATAATTTTGACCAAATTAATTTTTTCAAAAAAATAATGACAAACATGACGTCAAAAGCCCGGCGTTGCCCGTGGAAAATTAAAGAAATCATAAACATTGACCTAGGT
>JAQGBX010006847.1:0-12028 GCA_034698745.1 Megaphyllum sjaelandicum
TACGATTCCTTTGCTATGAGACGTGCACAAATGTCACGATAAAATTTGGAAAAATATTCCCTCAACCTTATAATAATTAATAGCTTTATTCCTGAGCAGAAACATGTATAGATTGGATCACTTACATCTACCCTATGAAACAATCATTACAAAAACTCAATTATTACCGACAAGAGATTACAAAATGTCACAGTTGAGACTTCAGGTGTTAGGATAGTAAAATCCATTAAATTCACTTCTCTTAAGAGGGTGTTAAACTCTGATAATGTGGAGGCCACAACCACCCTAGCAGGGAGCAAATTCCAAATTCTGCCGACTCCAGGTCCAAAAACAAAGTGCCTGCAGTTCTTAGTTGAAGTGTCCCAAAGTAATTGCTTATTGTGGGGCCTGAGCCGGTTGTTATTTTATGTCTTTTTTACGCAAAAGTGGTGATCCAAAAAAAATTGAGTCGTAGTAGCTAGAGCTTATCGCAGCATCGTAGATCAATTTTGATTCTTCGGACTTAAAGACTGATTTTAGTGCTAACAGACGTTGTTTGTAAGTTAAGTTTTTCAATCCAGGAAGTTGGTTTTTTTTTTTAGTGAATTTTCTCTGTACTGCCTCGACTCTTGTCTTATCTGCCTGCAAGTAGAGACTCCATACTTCACTAGAAAATTCCAGCATTGGCGCGCCAAAGGATGGCCACGTCACCACATCTTATAACGATACTTACTCAGCCAGTTTTCCTGACAAAGTTATAGAAAGCAAGTGATTTTCTTTTAAAGACTTGACATTCAATCGTCTAGTTATTACTTTTCTGTGTTATTAAACATTCCTAAGTGGCACACATGCAACACCACTACTATACACTCTTCCAACTGCGCTTAATTTAACAGGAAAGAAACCACGAAGGATTTACATGGTCTAATTCACCATAACCTCATCAAATTCCCATGAAATTTAACCGCCTCATGAGCGATGGTAAAAACATAGCCTAATTTTAAACTTTAATTGGATAAAAAGCGGACTTTTAATTAAGATTCGCAAAAATTAATTTCTTGGCGCAATGTAGGCCTACCTGACAGGCTGACACACATTCGTTACTGTCCCAGATTTCTTACGCAGAAAAATGAAATACCATACACGTCCAATATTTCAATATACTGACAACTTAAAAATGCAAAGTGATACATTAAAAGCTAAATATAAAGCTAGATTTAAATACGTGCACGTGTTCAAGGATTATACGCCTAAAATTTACTTTCAATTTTCAGCATTATCGTTAATGGGGGAAAGTTTTATCTGGAAACTTGGCAATTTTAGGCGTGTCCGAAAAAGTCAAGCGCATATTTGAGCATTTTACTAACCATGGCTTTAAAAAGGAAAATTTCAAACTAAAAGTAATTAGACTTCATTTATGTTTTTAAAATTGACAAAACATTTCATTTCTCGTAATTCTCAATTACAGAACTTTTTGAACATGCCATATTTCTAGAAATAACTTTCCTGGTGTATGTATGACCGACATAACAGCGTACAGACTTCATTGCTCATTAACCGCGTCGTTTGGGTCTCAAAAGATACCATCATTTGGTCCACTTTTGGTTTCAAGTTTTGGTTGAAATACTGTACGGTATAAGAATCGAACCTCACCCTGCATATCCAGTATCTGTCAACAGAAAAGCTGTCTGAAGGAAGGGGTTTTTTTTATTTCTTTCACTTTCTACGTCGCACGAAGCTGCTGAAGCAAGCTCGCGTCGACGACATCCACGATGTATTCACCTTTTGCATATTGGCAATTGAATGGCTAAATTTGTCGGTTGCCATCGAAAATCCCCTCCAACTATGTGGAAAAGAGGTAGGCATGCCAATGCGCATGATAAAGAATGCATTACCAGTAATAACAAATGGCGGTGTTTTCATGCCTCCGTACAAATTGCATACCGGGTCGAGAATTCAATAAACTCGCATCTCTTCAGCTCCATATACACGTACGATCCACGCGGCTCAACTCAAGACGAAACACTGCTGCTCTACATACATCAACAAAATCAGGCCCTAGCTGCTTTAGAAAAGATTTCTTTTTTTCATGCTTTACCACCTTCGAGAAACATCCCAGGCCCGTGTTTCAAATTCCAATAAACTTTCAAAGTTGATTTTACTGCTTTGGCGAAGAGAAATCTAAATAAATGGTAAAAACCAAATAACAAAAATAAACCCCCTTGCACGCAACGTAGGCGGATAATTAGACGTGGTTTTTTTAAGCAGTTTTGAGCATTAAGTATAAGTTTTCGTTTTCAAGAAATGAATTGGATGAAAAATTCGTTCGGGATATTTCATATTTGATTTGATGAGCTGGAACGTTAACTAAATGAAGATTTTGCGGTTGAAGTTGAAGAAAAAAAACAACAATGGAAAACCACGCCGCACTTTGTGTCCAAATCAAAAATACAGAAAGTGTTTGAATGGTGAATTTGGAAATTTGAGATGACGGCTTTCATACGTTCGGACAAGGTTTAAAATTATGAACTTTCTGTTCATTGTTTTATGGGAATAAATTAGAAAATAATTCGCATCAATATACGAATTAGATTTTTAAAAAAAAGCATGAAAAACATGAAATTTATGAAATTAGAAATTCAGTAGGTTTTTAAACGATTGGTGCTCCATAAAAAAATCAAAAATATATACAAATCATCATTATTGCGTTATGAAAGGATTTATCACTATGCGGATACTGGCTGTACCGAGCTTATAGGGTGAGAATTAACACACCGAATGCTTGCTTTCCACGTGCTTCTTTCAACTTCTTTCCTGGTTGTTTTCATCTTCTAGTGTCCAGCTTTGGGCGCACAATGAATGCTGATATCAGCGTGAAGGTCGGTGTGCTTGGTGGCGCCACTGCATGCGTTATGCTAGGTGAAACATTCCGCGTAAAACCCTCCCTTGCGCATTAGCATCTCATGATGAGTGCAGGAAACGTTTTTACGGTGCATCTTTCAGATTTCAATAACCGCTTCTTGTAAACTCAACCTGGCTCGGATAAGCTTTCTTTGTGTGTGCCCTCGATCATTTAAATAAGATGCCGCATTCTTATCCCGCTTGGTGGCGCTAGTGTACGCCGAGTGGTAAGAGCCTGCAATAAGCATTCAGTGTGTTCTCAATATTTCTGATTTTCTCCCGAAAAAGATTCCTATGCGTTTTCCGGTTTTCTCGGAAATTTTAGCCGTCTTCACAAGCAAGACTTTCCTTATATAATTTCCCCTGAATTTTCAACGATTTTACATGCTAGGGAACACCCTATATATTTAAATTCCTTTCTGATCTCCTTTTTCAAACTTGGCAACACTTTTTTTCATTCCGTGCCATCACTCCGCACCGCAACGCAACCTTAAATCAATTCCAAAAAAGGAGAAAAACGCCCGTGGCTGTACAAAACTTAAATTTCGTTTTCGTATATATTGTACACAGAAAACGTCTGGCGCTCGTCAAGCCCAAAGACTTTTTACCATGCAAGAATTCGCTATCAGCAATGAGTTATCTATCATTGGTGCAAAACTGAAGAAAAAGAAAAAAAAAGAAATAAAACAATACGAAAGTGTAAACGCCCTCAAAGACCAAAAATCAAGAGACGAAATAACACCCTCACGTCAATTTCGTTCGCGCACAACAGAAAACAGGCATCGAAAATGAGCAACGAGTTGCTTATGTGAATCAGAAAACAAACCTAGCCATCACTGCATGCATGAGACCAATATAAAACTGTATAAAACAATTGAATATGAACGCTGTATGCTTTTTACACTGTGTTCCTTATGTGTTTGAAAATGTGGATACTCTTGATGAACCCTGGCCGTGTTCGACAATGTGACGTTCACCCCAGAAAATAATATGCCACCCATAGAATTCATTTTAAGGTACCAGAACAATTAAGTCACCACGGATATTGCGCTATACTGGAAAACTATACCCCGGTGCATGTTACAGGGTTGCAACAAAATTTTCATTTTCCATTTCCCTGACCAAAACTTACTCGGTAATGCATATCAATTTTTTTGTCATAATGAAAAATAAAATAACAATTGCAATGAGAAGCTTGGCAAAACACATGATTTTGTTACAAGTCTAGCTGAAGAGGATTGGGGATGGAGCTGCTAGCAGACTGAGTGCAGGGATAGATTTGCATTTATTTTGGAAAATTTTCCTGACCACTCACAAATTTCCCTGACATTTCCATGACTTCCACGACCATTTCTTTTCTCCCCCCCCCCCTGACTTTTCCCTGACCTGTGACCACCCTTATGTTAAGAATAAACGTTCGGCTGCATAAGAAGCTAACAAAACGACCGGAACATCTTAAATTTGCACAATCTTATCGACAAAGGACGGTTGAAAACTTGCTAACACGTTTAGAATTTCATTTATTTATTGAGAGAATTTGCTTCACCACCAAATTCTAAATGCTAGCGCTCCTGAGGAAAGCCCTCATTCATAAATTCCCAACAATTTGCTGTGATACTTCATGTTAAAATGCTGTGTTTACATACTGGAGTTGATATGCTGCCAAAAATCTTACCTATATGTATAGGTGAAACAACTAATCAAAAGATGCCATTTCTGACTATCTTTGATGAAGTTTCTGAATATCTAAACTACACCGCATTCGTGGAATTACCCTTCGGCCCGACTACTACAGGTCCAAACCACAGGCTAATTCCGTGCATTCGAATCCCAGTGACGTCACCCTTCCCTTATCCCATATTTAAAAGTAGACTATGAAACCGCAGCGCCCCCATCGATGGCGTCCGATCCAATTTATCCAGGCAAACTAGCCGTAGGGGAAAGCGTCATTCGCGATGCATTGTGGGTCCCCCCACCGCTGGAGTAGTTTTCGGTTAGACACAAGCCGAGCGGGGTAGCCAACATGGGCTACCGCATTTGCCAACCACCGCAGAGGGGCGCCATTGATGCCATAGAACTGCTCGAGATGCTACTTTCATAACGACAAGCCCCAAAACATGGCCGACGAATGCGCCTGGAGCGAGAAAAACACATTCAACTAACTTACGGGGAACCAGACAAAGGACCCCAGTTGCAGGAACCCCTCTTTGGTCCCATGGTAACAATTCATGTGTACAGGGTGCGTCTCAACGTCGCTCAGCTTAGCACCAGTTGTTCAAATTATATCTGTATTGACAAAGCCATGAACAAAGAAAATATAATCAAAATTATTTGTCACACCTTGACCTCATTCATTTTGATTATTTACAAAAAAAATGCCACTAGAAACTTTAATGGCGCTTTAAAACGATGTTATTAAAACCAAGAAATGATAATGCAAATAATATGAAAATGAAGAAAAACGTCGAAATTTAATATGAAAACTGACATTGAATAGCATCTTTTACTTTGCATAGTTTACTTCCATCGTATACAGTAATAATGCAGCCTGGGCACGCCAATGCATGCATAGCAATGAATGATCATACCATTTTCGAGGAAATAGTGACGAAAAATAATCGACGTTGATGGAAGACACGATTTCAGCCCATTCTAACACAGTATGTTCAATGATTGAAAAAAACTCAGGACGAATTGCTGCCAGAAATGCGCCAGGTCATGCAGATTCTACAGCGATATTTTTGAGGCACAGCTTTATGTTGGCAAATTTTGCCACCAGGGGTCAGTTAACGAGCTACTTCCTCCTCGTGTTGGGTAGCGATAAACTGTAAAAAAAGTGAGGAAAAGCAAGAGTTGGTAAAGGGAGCAAAAGCCTAAAGTGTCAGATGTGTAACGTCTTTATTATAAATATATACGATGTTTCATTCTTTGTTGCGCTGCTCTAGTATTCATGAATTCACAATGCGTAGTGTATGGAAAAAAGAGAGAACTAGGGGTGTGTTGAATAATGGAGGGGGAGCGCCACCAAATGGGGGCAGCACCGACAACCCGAGCGTGAAGCTCCTATACTGAGCGCAGTGTATATCTTAATGCACGCGTTACGTTCTTATTCACCACCAATTCAAATATATTTTTAATCGTTGACTGAATTCGGCTAAAATTAGCATTACGAAAATTTGAGATAAACTGGGGGAAAAAAGAATGGCCACGATACAACAGAAAATGGAAAGAGTCATCTAGTGCACTCCACTAGAAAAAAAGATGAAAATGTTCGTAGAGTGGTCTTAGGCTGCGTTCACAACGAGCTTGTTTCCAGTCGCTTAGTGGTATTGCAGACGCTTACCACTAAGCGACACCAGTTTCAAGCGACTGAATTAACACAAGCTCAATGTGATCGCAGCCTTTTGCATGATCAAGGAAAGTTTTAAAAAAAATGCAGATGTCATCCATTGCCGCGCAATTCTTGACAAGTTTTTAAAATTGCACGAAGGGCGATATCAAAATGCTTGATGACCAGTTTACGATATTATGAAGTGTTCATCCGCCATAAAATAGGAACCTTTCCTCCTTCCCTTATGAAAGTCAAAATCGCATTATTGAATCATAATCATTACTCAATGCCTCTTCCGTGGAACCCAAGAAGACCCAGAACAAGGTTAGCGATCACGTCACCAGGGAGGGATGGGAGACCCGTTAGTACGCTAAGGGGGGAGGGGTGTGGGGACAAAGGTTAATCCGAGACCCTCGTTGAACCAGACCTCATTGATACGGACTCTCCATCGGCCATGGCACGACTGCATTGTGCAGCGAGGAGGGAGTTATGATGCGAGACATGTATATTACCGGGATCTAAACCCCGCGTCAGGGAGATCAGGGGTCCGTCACAAAGGCCCACATTCCCCATCGTCTTCTGTTTCCCCAACTCCTTTATGCTGGCTCCATAAGGTGAAAGGCAATTTTGCCATTTTCTATCCATTACGCATAGTCCACTTGGCACTGACGTTTTAAGCTCACCTATAACACTCGATATGCGCTCGGATCAATGAACTTATCAACAGACGTACTGTACATTCAACATAACGGATGGTTCCTCTCCATTGTTTTCTCAGAGAAAAACCTGGCGAACTCTGATCAAAAATTCGGAAAAAGCGCCGTCGCGTGGCGCCACCATGGCATGCACTCTCCCATGGCAGGTAGAGAAACATCCAACCGAGATGGCGTCATGTCCATTAGGCAAAACAGACGTCTTCGCTTATATTTAATGTTACCAAGCAATGATGTTGTATATATTATATGAGAATACTACAGTAAATAGTTTTTCTCTTCTTAATGACAACTTATAACCTCATTTTAGCATTCCACACTGATGGCATAAGGTTGCTATCTACAGGTATAGTAGATAAAAATAACGTCCTTGAAGACATTGCAATAATGCTTCACATGGCATACCATACCTGTCATAAAAATGGCGTCATTAAGAGTTGAGTATAGGAACTGGCAATTTGAAAGAAATATGGAAGACAGATTTTTAACAAGTAGTAAAATTGTCTACCATTCACTTTTATATACGATTAAATGGGGGGAAAATGTATGGTGTTCTTTTTAAGGATGTGTTAAATGACGCCGTTACAACGACTACTAGAAATTCAGCCATATCTGTGATATCTCGAGCTTACGCCATATGAGGAAATTGCATAACCCTTATAACGAAGCAGTTCCTTCAGCCCCCCGGATTTCGCAACAACCGATTTTTACATCTTCTCACATTTGTAATTCAAAAATCTGACTATCACATTGTAGTGAAGCGTTTAGCTTCCCTTAATTACATATTAATTATCATAAACACCATGATTTCGAAAGTCCACAAACCGAAGCAATCACGAAGTGCGCTCATTAATGCGTTGGTAATATTTTGTAAGCATAAAAAATAAAGAGTTAACAGTTCTTGCCCCTTCATTATTTCATGATTTATCCAGTTAACATATCGCCTCCATTTTATTCTTTGTATTTTAAAACAATTACTCGGCGGGAGCATTGTTATAGGTGCGCACGAATATTCTCCATTAAAAAAACACGAGAAAAATGTGCCGAAAAGATGACCTAGAAAGATGCTACAGGTGGGGTCCCACTAGCAGCAATGCACTGACACGCATAATTGGAGGTAAAAACAATCGCATTTATTAACCTCACTTATATCACCCTAAAAAAACTTCATGGAGGATTTTATGGACTGAAAGCTCAAGTAGAAAGTAAAGCAACTTTCAATTCTTTTCGTTTCATTTGCAATCGTTATAGTAAATGACAGCACGCAAACATTCACGCAATAGTCAACTTTTTCAACGCTACTAACATTTACAGATAAAAAATGACCTCAAAATTTATTTTCATAGTTTGTTACGAAAGCAGACAACTGCGAAAAGTTAAACTCCAAATTAGTGAACAAACGATTTGGAGATTTACCATACATGTAACCAGAAGTTGAATAAAAAGATTCCTGGAATTAAACCATGAAAACTTCACGAGTAAAATAGTTACATATATGCAGACATGTGCAATATTAAACAAGTTTTCTACGTCTTACTAACGTATGACAAATTATGTTAAATACACGATTTAACATGTCGAGTAATGCAAGAGTCCTTATATTTAAATCAGCAAAACCCCGCTAGCAACGCGAGTAGTCAATGTTGATAATACTTGGTGTTTATAATATAACCATCACATAAACATGATTATTTCATGAAGAATAACTGCGGCTCTTGATCTTGCATCAAAATTTTAACCAAATTGAACAATGTTTTCTTGCAATATGCCAAGCATGAATTTGACATGTTTAATTTATAAAAAAATTACGTGTACCTTTCATTTGTTAAATACATGTTAGTGTAGTTCCTTAAGTTACCAGTCATTAAAGATAGAAGTATTTACTGTCTGTACATAACTTAATTAAAACTATTTATCAATATAATATTACCAACGTAACCCCATTGCAAATCTACATGTAGGTAATTTGAGTTTTGTTACTGTAGGCTATGCATGTATAAACTTTAGAACAAAGGCAATGTCCACTAATCAATACTTTTTTATTTTCGCCGAAGTTTTCGTCTAGAGAGCAAATAAAGTAAGATGAAATCTGCATAAAACCCATAATAAACCAGGTTATGCACATTAGGGAGCATCAGATTTTGGCAGCAGAACAGCATCACGCGCATTGTTCAAAAACGCAGAAATAAGCTTTTAGATCTAAATGAATAATTCTAGGTTGCGTCCTTGTCCAACTGTTTGTTCAATTTATTTGGACTATATTTAAAAGTGGAACTGTAAGCTAGGTACAATGTGCAATAAAATCAAAATCCAATTGATGTCAAGCACTTAAATGCCGCCGAGCAAATTAACGCACTGCTGATTACGGTATAGGTCTAGCCAACTGCATATATATGCTAATTAGACATATCGCTCTTTTCACAAAAACAATCAATAAAAAACATACGGTTCAAAAGGATTTCGTTCAACGAACACAAACCCTGACTTGCAGGCCAAAGAAACATCATTTCATCATTTCAACAGCTGAACGGTCAAGGCAAAAACTGAAAAATTGCGTGAGAAACGTGAATGTCGTTTAGACTTAGACATGTATGGGAGTGCCTGAATGATAAATTGACAGAAAATACGTATATCCTCGAGTTTATAACCAAATAAATTAAAACGCATTCACGCATGCACACCATAAACAAACGCATGGTTTTGGTAGCTGTTTCGATTCGCAGAAACAAAATATTATTAAAATTGGACACGTTTAGGTGAGACCAAAGACCATCGGCAGTTTCCTGAACAAATTGAACAAGGCTGAGAAAAATTAAGTATGGACATGACTAATTTTTGTAAGAGCACGACTAAATACAAAAACGAAAATAACATTGAAATAAATATTTATTTCAACTGCTGTCGTTTTGATTTCTTCACAGAACCATCTAAAGAAAAAATGAATTCAATTCATTTATTAAGTTGGTGTCATTGTTGTAGATAGTCGTGGTCTTAAAAAAACTTTGGTATGATCCCTGCTTTAGCAATCTTAAATTTGTCACGATCTTAAAATAAGTGCGTGAATATCCAACAAGGCTTTTGTTATAGCGTTATACTGTAATGGTTAAACGGGTTCATTTAAAATACGAAAAGACTTCGCTTGTCCAAATTGATAAAGTATTCAAACGACATGCTTCAGAAACACGCACGATAAGTGCATAAAGCATATTTAGTATGCTTCAACATAGTGTTTCATGAGTAAAAATCAAAACATATTCTTGCATCCAAGAAATCAATGACAAATAGTTTTGTCTGCAGCACAGAGATGGCACTGACGCAAGGATATGCGGTCTATCTAGTAAGATATCAAAAATACAGAAAATTTTCCTGCTTTAGTTCATCGCAATACTGAGAATATCGGGTGGAAAATTAGGAATTAGGCTTTAAATTAAGGTGACAGCACCATGATAATTATTACTATAGAGATAAAATGTTAATTGGGAGTTAGGCCACCTTGTTTCAAAACAATCGCAGGAAATGGTGTTTGTGGATGACATCATTTGGAGTTAACTCCTCGTTTTGCCCGTTACGATACCAAAGATTTCTATTCGGCGTAAAGGCACGTTGCATCAAGTGTCCTTTTAAATCAACTGATAACCATGCAGTTGATTAATTATATAATCGTTGATATCTTAATAAGTATAATTCACTGAGTTAAATTTCGGTAGATTCCATTTGTTATTTTCAAGCTGTTGTTGTACAAAACTAGGCTAACTATATCAGGACGAAACAAGGAAAGTTTTAATCAATATCAATCTTCAACATGTTCAATGTTCTGCCTCATTTGGAAGACTTTCAGTTAGTGTTGATAATGGGTTGCACTTGAAACGCATCTCGTGTAAAGAAAACATCGTTTCATAAATACACCAAGAATTTCCATGACAGGTTCCATGTGACATGGGCACAACATGTTGCTATCATGTAAGTCTACAGGATATTAAATCGAAAGTTTTGAGAACATATTGGTGTAAGCAAATGTTGAAAAATATAAAATATATGCAAATTGCATCACTTAATTTGCATTACAATTGTACAGTATGTTTAATGTGGTGCTGATACTTATTTAATGTTTACGTCATAACGGGTCTGGTGCATATTGCATCATACTGTACGTTTACATTCGTGCATTCTGGCCATCAGACTTTCACTTAATTGCGACCCCTATTTATTTGATGAGCGCATTAACAGACACGATCTTAAGACAATAGCCGGTGCGTGTGCACAATAAATATAATCGAGCAAAAATCAGATTTATGCTAACTAATTCGCTAGTCATAAGTTAAATTAAAACAACTAAGAATAAAATCTATTATAAGATTCGCCTTAAATCTCTATTGGAGTGAAACCGAAACAGTTGGCTAAAAGAAAAGGAAAACGCCGATGGCATTAGCCCACATTTGATTGTTTCAAAATAACTCGTCACCCACTCACTATAAGAAGTCCAGGTTCAATAAATGTATAAAAAACCTGCGCTAACGGCATAATTAATGAACGAATAGAAATTGTGACAGACGTCTGCTGATTTCAACGCCAACATAAAACCAATATAGTCAATGCCACGAATTGCAACATTCTATTCGATTATTCAACTTCACTCGGGTAAATATTCTTGAAATAAAACGCAAAAGATTACGAGTAAAATTGACCCTATGGGTAAGTGCACGTTAGCACTTTAAAAGTGTCTTTGAAAAAAAGTGTCGCCTAGTGGTAAGGGTCTGCAATACCACTACGCAACCCTCGTTCGAAATTAAGTGTTCTTGAACACTTAATTGCTAACGTGCTCTTACTTTAAGTCCCTAAACTTTTATGATTCAGATGATTCGGTTTTAACACTTTCCACCTTTATTTTAGAGTAACTGCATGCAGGTAAAAATTGACTAAAGATAAGTTTTCAGCAGACTTTGTCACAAGCACGGTACTGTGTTTTCATCATCAACAAATGAAACTCGTGATAAAGCGATACATATTAAAACAAATACATGCTATGTTAAAATTAACAGTCGAACTACAGCTGCGTATCTTAGGGATCACGCATAAAGGATGTCCTGTATTTTTTCGGGTTTTT
>JAQGBX010006848.1:0-12026 GCA_034698745.1 Megaphyllum sjaelandicum
TTATTATTATTGAGTAATTTGGTTATTATTTCTTGGAAAAATGACCACTGAAAACGACGTTTTTATTTGGTCATTTTGTTTCGAAAATGGTACATGGAAAATGGTAATTTTCGAAAGAATGGCCATGCCAATAGGCAAAATAGACATTTGCATTTGCAACGCACATGCAAAAATTGGAATGGTGATTCCAATTTTCGTATTTGTTCTTTTTCCGTTCATGAAAGCTTTTTTTCCGCCATTGTGTCTAAATAAATCTTCAAGAAAACGCCCTGGAACGACCCTACAAATTGGCAGGTAACTTTTAATTTCGTTGTAATATATTTTTAAACTATTTTGTAAGTTTACATATACTTTTTACGCTTTTTATACATGCCCTTTAAAGCTTGTTTTCGCTGTGAAAATACGCAGTACATGTAGCCCAAAATGGCGATTTATTTTCACAGTGAAAAGGAAGCAATTTAAAAGTTGGAAACAGCTTTGAAGAATAATAGTGCTTAGTTTTCAAGGTGTAAACCGAGCAAGGTGTAAATATATGGAAACTTACAAAAAAAAGTACATTACAATAAAAATTAAAAATTACCTGCAAATTATTAAGTAATTTGTAGACAATTGCAGTGTTATTTTTGTTTAACTGTTTATTCCTAAATAAAAGCTGGCATTTTAAACTGTATAATATTTTTCCTTTATAATTCCTTGCAGCAAGATGTCCAAGAAGTGACAGCAGCTAATCATGATAAATGATTACACCATTTATTGATTTGCAAGAAAATTTTCTTGTCAGGGAAATCATCATTTTCTGGTCATAAATTTAAGATGTCATATTTCGGTAAGAAAACCTCATTTATTGATACAAAAATCTCATTTATCGGTCAAAAACCCCTCAGATTTCAATTTCTGGTCAATCAGACCAGAAATTGAAATCTTAATGACCAATGAATGAGGCTTTTTTACCGATAAGAATTTTGTATCAATAAATGTGGTTTTTTTACCAAAAAATGACGTCTTTTTGACCGTAAAAATGACGTCATTTATGACCAAAAGAATGACCTAAAAATGACGTCATTATGTCCCTACTTTTTGGTCAAAAAGACGTCATTTTCTGTGGTCATAAAGACGTCATTATGACCAAAGAAAATGACGTCATTTTTTTGGTCAAAAAGACGTCATTATGACCAACGAAAATGACGTCTTTTTGACCAAAAAGTAGGGACATAATGACGTCAATTTTTGGTCATTTTTTTGGTCATAAATGACGTCTTTATGACGTCAAAAAAGGACGTCATTTTTTGGTCATCTTGCTACCTGGGTAGTGACCACCTGTGTGCAGTGTCCAACTTAGCATTTTTTTGGGGGGTCACTCTTAACAGGTTTTACTGTCGTTCTGTATGAAGTTATACATAAACCAAACTGATAGAATATGTATAATTTTTTCAGTATTTTTAAATTGTTGGTTATTAATACGTTAGAATAAAATAATTTTTTTTTGGATCGACTCAGATCGAGTGGGAGGCGAATATTAATTCTCTTCCAAAGTTTTCAAACCATTTTCCTCATCGAAACCACTTAATGTAACCACTTTGTCACGTCTCAATAGCGCAGCCGTCCATCGAGTGTTCGGTTTATATACCCTCCTTTGCTCGGCGCAAGATATACCAAAAGCGACAGCAGTTGCAATGACAACGATCAGTATACTTCCCACTATTGTTACTATGGCGTATAGCGGCAACGCATTGCCCTTCGGCTTTAACGGGACATGAACTTCGACTGGATTGGAAACTTCTCCAGCATTTCCTTCTTTGTCCAGAGCCCTGACTGTGAAATACACGACTTTTCTTGATTTGTGGATGGAAAAAGTTTCCTCCGGGGGCAGTTGAACGATGACGTTGTGGACTTCATATGCTGGCAGAGGATCTAGATTTCCTTTTACAATCGTTAACTCGGAGAAACTTTGCTCGAAGAACCGGACAAGATGCTTGCCATTGTAGTGATAGCGAATCTCGATGGTGGTTGCTAGAAGCAAACAAACAGAAAAATCAAAGGAATTTAAATCGGAGTTTGTCTTTCAGCTACTGAACAGCGACTACATGTATGCTCAGAATTTCTTATATTAATGTTTGGATAATGTTTTGAAGCTGTCGACCATTGAGACACCATCGTACCTTTACCGTAGTACATATCACCGCCCGGAGATGTCCATTCCAATTGAACTGTCCTTTCGGTGATGCTAACACTCACGATTCTTAAATCCCGAATCCTACAGGGTGGAATCTTGTCTTTGGGGCTCCACTTTTCTAGAATAATCGTTCCCGCTGAGCTATATCTCTCGAAATATTCCACAGTGGCCATTGATTCAAAATTTAATTGAGCAACTCTGGTATCGCCGTCATGAATGGCTGAAGACACAAACACCTCGTTCACTCTTGACAATTCTTCCAACGAGAATTCGCTTCGAGGTTCTTCCTTTTCGGTTTCTGCAGAAGAACATAGCAAACCTCGTTGAAGGTGATTAAAAACTCTTGAAAGGTCTTCAAACGATATACATTACTCAAAATAAATAAACTATATTTTTCCATTGCGGCAATGTAAAGTACCTGAAGATAAAAGCGGCATGACAGGTGCCCTTTGACTCTTTGGCATTTGTGATGTGTTGTTTAAAAGTTTTGTTTCTGGCTTTCTTCTCACATTTACGTCTACTTGGTATCGGCCATCACCGTTATATCGAGTAAAATATTCGCTATAAACTCCATCATTAGCGATTAGATCGGCGCCTGAAAAAAAATACGAAGAAAATTAATTGGTTAGTGAGGCACTCCTTAATCTGTCCAAGATCATAACTCGTGTTTGGATTCATTACCTTTTCCATTGTCTTGTAGTGTAACCACTTCTTCTTTTCCATCAGGACGATATCCGGTGGCTTCAACTTCAGCTTTAAGTACCGGCAAGCCACCTTTGGTCACTTCTGAAAATATCTGTTAATGCTATCGATTATACGATCGGTTTTACTATATTCATTTAAATTGCAACTGATGCATAGAAGATGTTTTGTTTGTAACAAGGGGATGACACTTTTTGTATCATTTACATGTATATGATATGAGTTTTTTCAAAAATTTGGTCGGCTTGGAAAAAAGAATCACGAATTTTACAAATAATTTCAATCCCTTTTGCAGATGTGATGCAAGATCCTTTTCTTTCATTTGGTGTGTGTTTGTTCTCCGTTTGATGAAATGGAGGACACGTGCATGGGACGCTTTTACCTGCATTCTCACCTTAGCTGTTTCGGGATATGTTACATTGACAGAACTGACCCAAGACCTGACATGAATCGGATGATCTTTTAATCGATCTCTCGCGTCATTCTTCATTTCGGATGTGATCTTTATGTTCACACGCACGTCTTCACTCCCTGGGTTTTCTATGGTGTAGTTCCATTTCCCGGGCTATTGCATAAGTACAGCAAACGAGAATTGTAGTAATTATCCTTACTGGTTTCATTAACTATATCTGGTTAATCGAAACCTAACTACGAACTATTTTTAAACAGTAACTGTTTGCCTAGTAATTTCAAAGTATTTTTAATTTTATTGAAAAACGCCTTTACTTCAGCCACAGGAATCCTAAATTTAATCGATCCTAGGTCTTCGTCAGTGGTGCATTCGTAACTCTGGTTGCTGAAGATTTGATTTGTAGGATCTGTAATAATGGCCAATGGGTATTTTCCCTTGTTGTTGATTGACCTATTATAGGATATAAATACAATCGTCGATCCTATGCCATCATCAACGTGGAAGGCGTCTTGAAAATTGTCGCCTTTTGGCACCAGTATTGTGCGATTGGAAATCTAAATTAGATTTGATAAATTGGACAGAAGGTGATTTTTTTGGCATTATTTCATTGCCAAAGATTTATTTCATGACTTTAAAGTATGTCCTTACTACAATGGGCAATGCATCGTTGCATCCACTATCCAAAATAATGGTACGAAGTATGGAATCCATGGATTTGTCTTGGGTAAATGGATTGAAAAACTCCGCTCTGCCACCAGTCGCTTTTGATAATTCTTCCAAATGAACAGATGCTTGTTTTCCGATAGTAAGAGTGTAAATGACCACACCAGCTTGCTTTATTTGATCGGTAAGATCCTTGATCTTCGGAAATGTGTTCTCTTCGCCATCGCTAAGTAAAATGAGCTTTGCGTTTTTTGTGGAGACGCCGCCTTGGCGCAGAACCTACATGTTCATGTAGAAGGAATTTTGATTAATAGTGGACAATGAGTGAACACTAAAATATACACATGTACACATTGTAATTTATATCTAGAAAATATAAAAAAAGTTAAGTACTCTATAGGCTACTTGAAACTGCAAGTGACTTTTCAATGCCTCTTTAAAACATACCTCAATTGCTTTTAAGATGCCACCTCCTATGTCTGTACCCTTTTTTGTTGATTTCGGAATCTTCTGTATTAGCTGTTCTCTAGTTGAGTCGTTAACCGTAGTTAAATTTGCCAGGACAGAACTTCCATTGTAAAACGAAACTATTCCAAGGCTAATGTTGCAGGCATCTTTGATGTGATATCTAAGTAATCTTGTCGTACCCTCTTGCAGGACTTTCAGGCGCTTGGCCTATTGAAATATAATAAACACAAGTTGTAGGGTCAAAGGACCTTATGCAGATTTAGCTATTATTTCAGTATCTGGTGACACGCATGCACCGCCGGATTGAAGGGAATTAGCTAGAGTTTCTCAGTGTTAAAACTCTGAAATAATCCACATTCAAGGGGGGATGACCCATCATTAAAATTACTCTACAATAATGGCGTTGTAAACTTACGGAATTCATACTGTCCGAAACATCTAAAACCAATACGAAATTTGATGATGATTTTGATACCGACTGAACTATGAGGATTTCCGGTGTAATGTTGTTAATTTCCCGGGGCGCGTTTCTAATTATAATAATAAGAATTTTAATTATTCATATTTTGCAATTTGTTGCCCGTAAAGATTATATTTGCATTGCACAATATATACAAAACCTGTACCGGTAAGTCTGAAAATCTTTATTACTGAGCACCACGTCCAGAACAGAACGAGTGTTACACATCCGATTATGCATGTTAGGAGCGGATGGATTATGCTTAATGCCTGGAGTTTGATCATCGCAAAATCCCTCTGCCTATGGATCACAAATAATATTTAAGCAAAGCTTGATAGGCAAATCTGGACACATGAAATTCAATTGTACGTAAAGAAATTGTAAAACTGCAAAATAGTTTTACTCTGTTTCCTAATACATGTAAATGTTCTTTCCTTTACATAATTCATGGATTTGTGTATATACCTACATGACATCTACATGTAACGTCTGAAAACGTCCTGCTTTTCAATAAGATAACCACTGCTATACACTCATGTACATGTATACATACTTTAGATATTCTGAAATATAACTTACTGATTTCAATTCCGGCATGTACATAAACGAAGCTCTTTCAGATCCGTCATTACTTTTAGTTTTCAAATCTGGATAAAATGTACAGTCACTGACAAGGTTGTTATTGATGTCAACGATGCAAGGAGATATGCCGTCGCTTCGACGGATCCAGCCTTTAATTGTCTCGGGACAGCCATTTACACGAATCTGGAAACAATGACCAATGCATAGACTCGAAATAATAATTTAACAATACAAAATCGATGGATGATTTTTAAACAAAAACCTTGTCATTTTCATCCTTGTAAAATATTGGAGATTTTGCATTTCCCCGTTCACCATATTCGTTGAAAACGCCATATCGGAAGTGAGCCCATTCGTGCAGGAAGATCTTGCTGTTCCTGCTGTTTCGTAGTTCATCGGTCTTCGATTCTTCGTCCAGTAGAAATTTTGGGGTCATGTGAATGTACTGTCCTCTTTCTCCACAACCTCCCAATTGCAAAGTATATGGGATGTCACCGTAACTGGGATGGGGTGGCGCGATGCGCACCTCTGCCATACTCATGTAATCGTCTTGCGGCACCATTGTGTAATTTGGAGAAGGTGACCAAGAAGATGGCACAACGATAGTGACCTTTTTAAAATAGGCCCTTTGTTTCGTGCTTTTGTACAGTCGGGGAGACGCCTCTGTGATCATATTCTGTGCAAAACATGTACATTTAAACTTGAGACTTTGAGTTTTAATTTGAATCGTGGGATGTTCAATATTGAAAACCTTGATTCTAAATAATTAATTTTGCACTAAAGTTTTTAGACACATTTTAAAACACATGAGCATATGTCAAAATCATGGAGTACCTTAATCGAATCCAGTAAGAGTGGACTTTCTGGAATGTTTTCATCGATGGAAACTACTATACCACTATAACCATTATCCTCGATCACAACCTCAGCAGTGGCGCATTTGAGAAACGTGCCCATCATTAATAGCAGCAGCTTGAAGAAACGTGCCATTGTAAGCTAAAATAAGAAATATGTTTGAAATTTCAACAGCATGTTTAAAAATTACGGAGAAAAATTATTCATGTTGAAAAGTTTCGTCATCAATTACATTTCAAAAATAAATTTCATTTTTCACTATGAATGGATGTTCATCAACAATTTAAAAATTATAATGTAATATTTTCAAACGTACTGGGTTCACCGCAGTACTTTTCAAAATATCCGACTTAATAAAAAGGTTTTATAATTTTGAATTTTAAACGAGAATGGAACTGACAAATGTATGTAATAAAAAAAACATCACTTATATACTTTGGATGGTCCAGTCTTCAGTCTCGCTGTGCTTCCGTTCAATTGAACATTCAGTAAATGTACTTTGTATATTTTTGGAAACTCTAATGTTAACGGGTTTTCAAGAAATTCGTTGACATGATTGACCCATGCAGCCAGTGCTTTGATTCAAGTGAATTTTGGCAAACTGTTCTGCCGAATCATTAGGGCCTGTTTATATATAAGTTTAATCGTCGAATTAAGAAGGAACTAAACTTTTAGTCAGCTGTCACTTCCTTGATTAAACCGAATTTTATCACGCGGTTTTCAATGAGAAATGGGGTTTGTATCAAAATTATGCACCAAAGAAGGAAATAAACGATACGGTTACAAATGGAAATTTCCATTACGTATACAATGTAAATTGGTATTTCCCTTTATTATCTGAATGTATAACATTTTTATCAAAATTGCTTAATTTGTATGACTAAATCTTTCTTTAAAATTTTTTCTTAGAGTATGGATTAATGGGACACCTAAAGTTATATGTTTCAGCCTTTCTTAATTCAACATTGAAATTAATTTTTACGTGTATTTAAAAAAAAACTATGGATGCTACAAAGGCACATGCTACTGTTGCAAATTCGTCTCTCAATATTAGCAAAAATCAATCGTCATGCCATCGCGCGTATTGTATAGGGTACTCAGCTACAGAACATCTGCACAAAGCATAAATTCCATATAGCTTTCCTTAATCGATTCCAATAAATTTGGAGTTTCTTTTATGTCGTTATGAAAATTTACCGTTATTTTTTGTTTTTAACAATTGTAACAAAATTACTTCAATATTCACAAAACCATACATGATTTTATTAATTATTCAAATTATGTTGGTCATTTTGTTGATAAATCCATTTTAACGATATAGAAAAATATCTTTAGTACCAAATGTTTTGTAAAGCATATATGCTTTATCATAAACATTATACAGTATGTGACTGAGTGATAACATTTTCAAAAGTTACAAATCTGAAATTTTGTAGGTACAGGTAGATATCTTCAATAATGCAATAAACTTGAGAAACTACCAAATTTTTTTTTATTAATCAAATGTATTTTGCTTGAAAGTTGAAGAAAGCTGTTTCCTCCTGGTTACTCGCCTCTTTCGTTTTTTATCTTTTTCGTAATGCGGCTCAAGAAGAACTTACATAAGCAATGTATTTATTCTAAATTTTATCATGTATAGGTTTATTCTGCGTATCATTATCAAACTCAGGGGTCAATGAGTGCATGCACAGTAGACCCTTTCAAGAAGTCCTCAGAAAATATTGTCAAACCTAACAATTTGGTTTTAAAATTTCTCTAAAAGGGAAGGGAATGGAACCCTGTAATGGAGCATAGTGGGGGAGGTATAAGTTGGGGTGGAGTTGAGGATCTGGGAGAGGAACCCACCAGGGGGCAGTGATGGGCATTAGTTGAATAAATTTTCAAACATGACTAAATAAATCATGACTGATTTAGTCGTTAATCACCAATCATATTGTAGGATTAGTCGCTGGATCAGAATAAGAATAGTCGAATAAAAATTTTAATCAAGACTAAAATTGATCATTAAATAGCTTCGATGTACTTAAGGTTTTTTTTTTTTAATTTTCCACAGTTTTGGAAAATTTTGACAGTTTATCAGATTGCTCGACAAATTTGCGAATTTTTGGAATTTGGCAAATTTTTCGTTAATTTTTTCGACCCAAATGTAAAAAAATTCGGAAATTGTCGAATATTAGCAAAATTATCTAAAATTTTCAAAATTGTAGAATATTGCTGAGATGGTTTTCCAGTTTCATACGTACATTACTGTGCATGCATGTAGATATAAAGCTAGACAGTCGTAGCATTATAATGATTAAGGACTAATGAACATTAGTCTCATTAGTCTAGATTAATTATGACTAATCAATTATCAATCGGAAGAATCAATAACTAATAAAGGCGGCTAGCGACAAATAATTAAGTCGCAGGAGATAATTTGGTTAAAATTGACAAAAATAGCCAGGCTGTGCGTTCGATAAATGTTCGATTGTAAAGTTTGGTCAACGAACTCATTTCTAAAATCTTTCAAAGGGTGCTAACAGAATTTTAAAACCAAGACTTTGGTTTACTTTTCTTTCTATCAGTTTTTATAACTGTTCAAATTATCATTCGATCTTTGCAGGAGGAACTGGTATCTACTAGCTTAGTTCATGTCTTGAAATGTATTAATTCCCAGAAGGAAATAACTGTAAATTACAAATACGCGTATACGTTTAGTATATGATAAATTTAAAGCCATATACTGTTTGAGAAACGGATGTTTTTGCCAAATTTAAATATTCAGTTCCTTCTTACAAATTATGAAGGAACTTAATTTTCTTCACGGGTTATTCTAAATTTGCTTGTACTAAACCTATATATTTTGTGCATATTTAGAATCATGTTATAAACGTATTTCCAAAATAGATGTACAATTCGATCACTATTTACTTTCATTAAGGTTCATGTCTGCATACAGTACATGTCTATACTTACCTTGTATTGTCGGGTCTCGCAGGCACTATACTGACGCACTACTTATATCAAATAATGAATATCGGTGGGATCCTTTCTTGATTAAATCAGTTGAATGCAATAATTGATTTTGACTATTAGACCATTTTTAACCATTGACATTTATATTTTAGCATGACGTAATTCTGACGTTAACTTTCAAGGTTTTATTGGTACTTCTATACAGTATGCCATTATACAGGTCAGTTCTGGAATTGCATTTCCTATTAGATCTAATCTGATATTTATTTTTATGGACATCCATTAATATTATCACAATTGTCTGGATTGGTGACAATTATATTATTGGAGTAAGAATGTGTCCATAGCTCGGCAGACATCATGCCTTTATCAAAATTGCAAGTACAAATACATTCAATTCAAAATTTATACTAAAAATGCTTAACTATGTTTTTTTTTTCAATTTGGATTAGTGATAGAGCATAGACATGGCTGATTATACCGGAATCGCTTAGAAAGTAAAACAGGCATACTGTAAGTAGATCCCCAGTAATCTAAATTTTGGCTAATAAAAACTTTTCATGGCACAAGACTATGATAAAGACTATGTATCCGAGAACAGAATACCTATTCAAACAATTTTGTCACGAACAGGTTTTTTAAGCAAAATTGAATCATGACTTAGATTTTGTCACCTATATCAATTTCCAATACTTATTCTGTCCACTTTTTGCCATGTGAATTGCTATTAGTTTCTACAATGTATTATTATCCATTCAGTTGAGGCTGACCCTTGAAGACGTCATATGTCAGCTTTCACCAATCTTTCTAAAACAATTTTTTTTTATTCTTAATTCAAATTACTCCTTGTAATGTTCAGTTTGGATTAGCAAGGTCCTGGAATATGCAGTTGATGCTTTATCCAGTTTCCTGGTATTTAATGATGCTACGATTAAGACTATGATAGCAATGAACAAAATAATACTTTAATTAATATAGCAGCTCACAAATACATAATTAACCAACTTCTCCAAATATGTCCAACTGATAAATAATTACTCGACCAAAAAAGTCGGTACTGTTGTTAAACATGATTCTCATACTTCGAAGTGTACAGTCGATATCAATCGGGAATGCTTGATTTTCAGTTAAGGATATATATATATCACCAAAATTACCAATATGTTATACCAAGCTGAGTGGCTTACTAGATGTGATTTTTGTAAGACATTAGGATATATCTGGAAATCGTAAGAAAATCATTCGGTTAATTTGATTTTATGAAAGTCAACAGCCTACATCAAGGATATGACGTTGTATAATAACTTCAAAAATCGGATCGGTTCGTGAAATATTTTCGACATTTTTACCAGTCCGCCGGTGTAAAAAAAAAGGATGGCATCTACTGGCCGGACTTGTTATGTTTGTTGAGAATTTTACATTCCCATGATGTTTAATTTTTGACATTACCACATTAATCATTACTATGGAAAATCGATCGAATGATCGACAAAAACAAATTGTATGTAAAGGATATTTGTATTGAATTTACATCTTCAGGGTAAAAGTTAGTCAGCTTCAGTAAATCAACCTGGTCATCTGACTGGCCTTCAATAGTACAATCTTTTCCTGCGAATCCGCCTTGGAATTGAATTTGTATTTCCTTGGGATTGACGGGCTTGGCAAAGTCAAAGTGAATCCACTGAGGAATTCCCTGTTTAGAGATGGGAAAAGGAAACGCAGGGTTTAGGTCATAAAATCTTTCTTCACATTGTAGGCTTACCATGTCCAGTTTAAATACCTGATCAGAATTCCAGCATGTATCGCTACTTCCATCGAACATTTTTCGTTTACCGTACTGCTTTGCATCCCGATTGAGTACAGAACTAACTCTGAGAAACGTGTTCAATTAAACGTCTATTCAAATAATTTTATCAGAATTTTACAGTGTTATTAATTAAAATTTTACTAACCTTACGAGTGAATGTGGTAAGAGCGATACCACAGCCATGTTCGAGATTCTGGCTGGTCCGCTGGTACTTTTTTACTTGCCCTATACCATGGCTTTTTATTATGGCGCTTTAGCTAAAGAAAAGTAATTGCATTAGTTTGAAAAGTTTCAGCGTACTTGTAAATACCCGAATGAAGATAAAAGGTATTTATTTGTTTCTTTATGTCTCCTGGTTTATAACTGAGAGTAAAGTGTGTTTTTTAGAAATGTTACCACAACAAAGGTCAAGACAATGAACCTGAGCTTTTGTGTACAGTACATGTACGCGCATTACACTGTAGTACAGTATAGCCTACTGTCCACATACATTTCGATATCAAACATTGTCCAGCCTCTATAATATACATGTATATGTACATGTATCACTATAGCGAAAAGAGAATACAGTAGTGAAATGAGTCGGGAAAAAGTAATTCAACACTGTACTGTCTCTCCATTGGGATTGGGGAGAAAGTAGTTCAGATTTATAATTTTAATTCTGTGTGAAGAGATGGTCTATATTACACCCACATGTGTTCTAACCTTTGTTCTAACCATGACTAAATGAAACTTTATATCACCTCTTTATTCCACACACCCCCAAACTCATGACAGTGCCACCTCCATGCTAAACTCTTTAAGTAAGTTTTTTCTGTAGTTTAGTTTAGTTTTTATCACCGCGCCGAGGCCTTATGGTGATTTAGAGAGTCCCAGAGAGAGACAGAGGTGGGTTGTCAGCATGTTTTTTGTTGTCGCACACCTGTATGGGGCGAATGGCAGTTAG
>JAQGBX010006849.1:0-12026 GCA_034698745.1 Megaphyllum sjaelandicum
CATTTTCGCTGTGACATTGATTTCTTTGAATATTTTATGTTCTTTTTATTAATTGTAGGCATTGCTGGTGTTTATTTATAATTTGATATGTAAGTAAATAAATATTAAATTTTTATTGCCATCTGAACGGTATTTTTTTTGTAAAAATAATTTTCGCCTGCACCCACCATCGTTGAATGCTGGTGTATCATTTTCACTGGGAGCCACTGTATGCTGTTATCCTGAGCTCTCTCCAACCAAATTTCAGCAGCAGTTGTAGCATCTTGTAAACTCATCTCATGCATAGGCATTCACATTGTTAGCAGAACCTCTAGTTATACAGAGCTCCCTCATTGTTTTTTAAGTAGCTTATCAATCCAAGTGTTATTCTGATTAGGTAAATGATTACATGTAACTATTCTGATGTGTAGATTTGGGGACTGGCACAAGCTTATTAATTTAAGGGTAACTGGGTAAGGAGTAGGTTGGGTTTTCTTGTCCAGTTCGTTTGGAAACAACTGAACGTTACCAAAATTTGACAGAGGATGTAATTAATAAATCAACGAGCGTTAAGTCCCCAGTCTGTTACAGATTTCTATACGTTCACCGCAAATAGGTCAAAGGAACTCGGAGACGGACATATATTTCCTCGCGCTTATGTCCGTACCTCCCTAGGTTCCCAGACCTTTCATTCACTCGCACCCATGACCAGAATCTTCTGGGGTTGTCTATGACCCCGGGTTGCAACCAGTCTGCGTATCATTACAATTTTCAAGCCTTGAGGGCCTCATAGGCCTGCAGTGAACGGTCAGTAGGAAGCGCCCCAAATCTGACAACAGGATGTCTTCGATCGCCAGCAATCGGCGCTATTTAGTCACGAGGACACCCGCCCATCTATAAATTATTTTTGAGTAACCTCTTTTAGGCCTAACGCGGATAGTGAACGTTTCTTTACACTGACGAAATCGAAAATAGCCAGGACAGGATGACAAATCAAAATCCTTTAAAACCCCAAGGGCGCTCAAAGGTTCGCCGCGGATGTTCGGGAGAACGCGAACGCGGCGAACCGAACCTGAAAAACGAGCTCAGAAAAATAAAGTGAGTTACACAAAATTCGGTAAAAAAAAACGTTCCAAATGCGCCATGTTGCTGACTTGACGATGATTACGACAGCAGGGGCAAAAAGACTTACCTTCATGACGAGACATCCTATTTCCGCCTGGATGGGCGCAGAGAATACTAGATAGTTCACGCGATCGGTAGCCTCATTAAAAACAATTACTACAAATTTGAAAAGCAATAAATTAACGGCCACAAAAACAGATTTTCACTCGCTTTCAGGTTGATCTCAGCGCAGCTCTTTTCCGGCCTCAGAGGCCATAGTGACGTCACCTCTACGTCACCGGATTGTTCGCAAACAATCTGAACAGTAACAAACACGCAAAACACGCTAAAAAACTTTGGGGAGAAAATTCCGCAATTTCAGATCCTGGACTAGCTTATAAACACCTTTTTCATTTACGGTTTTAACAGTTTTTTCTCCTAAAATGACTTCTTCGAATCACATCATTCGATTTCCCAGAATCCCCAGCTTCAGAACGCGCCGTGCAACCCGATGTGAAATTGAAGCGACCGATATTGGGGATTTTCACAGATGTAAATAAATCGTGGCCGGAGAATCAGGACAACGATTTTACAAAAATTTCTCAAAAAATGTTCCCTAACCTCGATATTTAATATTGTAAAGGTTAATTTTGACAGTTTCGTCGGTACCGGGCTTTGGAAAAATCACAAAAGTGGAGGACGATAGTAGGACTTTTGGCTTAAGTAATCTGGTTACACTGGTAGCAAAAATAGTAAAAATAAAAGCCAGCTGCGTGATTTACCTCGCCTAGACTAAATTATTGAACTTCAAATATCTTAAATATTTTAATTCAAAGAAAGCGTTCATTTTACGCAGAATATTCGCTAAAGGATTGGATGATCTGATTTCGCCGATCCAATATAGTGCACATGTTAAAGACATCTATGATCTACATGACTCGATCATATAGTGTAAATTAATTTAGAGAATTAATACACTAGTTTCCGTTAACATTACACAATCCGGGGACAACAGTAGGGGATATGCCCTAATTATCACCAACTAATTCACCATGTAAACTGCTAAATACCCCCTGCCTTGACATATTGGCGATCAACTAGTGCACGTGTACGTATGTACTGAACGCGAACATTGTTTACAAGGTTTATAATGCAAAAACGTCAATTACTTCGGCAATTTCATGATGTGCAAAAGCTACAGATATTAGTCCAAAGTGATTGGGCATTTTTGGAAATTGTCCCATCACTTTTTAGATAAAAAAACAACGTGGCACAAGGAACAGCAGTATTTCTAATCCTGTTGCAGACGACTGCTTAAAATGGCGTCATATTGCATTTGCGTCTGCGAGAACCACACGATTAATTAATTTAAATCTAATCATTTTTGAAAACAAAATCAGACCTTTTTCCTTCCTGTGTTCAAGTACGGACGCGATTCTACTTAAAAGGAGTTTGCTCGCAATTTTATTCCGAGGTAATTCGAATAATCAATGACGATCGGTTATGACGTAATCTCGAAACCGGTGCCCATTTTTTCATTCAATAAAAAAACGACGTCAACGGATAATTTGGGGTTCAACTATAAATTATGGCCGTACGGAATTCGATACTTTGACATCGTTAAATGTAATCTGACCCAAACCTTGCGTTGTCCTTTCCATCGCCTCACGTACTGATCTGTCTGATATTAGCTGATCGGCGCTACAACTAGAAACGCGTCCTCGAAATATTCTTGAAGATTTCCGAGGATATTTTGCGCATCCGCTGAATATTTACCGACTGCAAAAAGGTATGGACAATGTCCGACAATCCAATTTCTTGGGATTTGGAAAATCCACTTGTTGCTCGATCATGAACGCGCAACAAGTGTGCATGCATTCGCACCCGTCTTGAACTTTGACCTTTAATTTCGTTTCGGTTCCAGAGGATCATGACTGCACCCAGCGGAAGAGCCCTCGTTTACGGTGGAAAAGGAGCTTTGGGCAGCGTTGTCGTGAAGCACCTGAAAAATGCAGGATGGGTATGCGTCCCGGGAAATTTAATCAAAAATATGTGCTCTTAATAAGGGTGCCATATATATCATATTATATGTTTCCTATTCAAATTTGGGTAAAGGTAAATTAATTTCGATCAGCCATTGCCTGCACATCCCATATATGTATATACATACTTCCTCCCAGAAATGCAAAACATACTGTAGTTCAATAACAGCTAGGTTCCCCCCAGTTTTTAAAATAAATTCCCTGACCAATGACAACGTGAAAAATCAACACTGGAAAATATTTTTTTTAAAATTTACAAACGACAAATGGGAAAATTTTGTACTTGGAAAACCTAGGGAATTTTGAAAATTTGTTCACCGAAAACGTGGAAAATCTTGCAAATTAATACTCAGAAAATTGTGTAAATCGCGGATAACGTGGAAAATTTTGCAAATCTGTACTCCTTTGAAAAATGGGCCCTGAGCTAACCTTGTAGAAGTATTGATTTTGGATCGCCGTGACTGCATTGGATTTTTCCTGACTTTTTAAAAATAAACCATTCTTCCCTGACTTTTTCATGTCATTTTCAAGTTCTCTGACTTTTCCAAGTTTTCCAGATCTGGAGAACCTTGAACAACATACATACTGCTAAATTAATATCGAAAGAAAAAATGTATGAAAATTATTCTGTTTCCTCGTTAAGGTCGATAGAAATTTAGTTTGGCAGTTAGAAATCCGCATTACCAGCCAGTCGAGCCTACATGTACATCTATTGGCTTTTTCTAAATCAAAAGATGAGCACTTGAAATATTATTCATATAGTAGAATATCATGCGCATATCGCAGAATGTTCACCTGAAGAAATGTCATTTTCCTGACAGACGAGTCATTCATTCGTGTTGCAATTCATCAGAAATGTTAGTTTAAAAATTACCAGTTTTTTTGAACATTTTTACCACTAGAGATTGTGTTTTAAAATTGTCATTGATGAACTCGCAATAAATATCTAAGTATAAGATGAAGCAAATCTCTGACTTTCCAGTGGGTTGCTTCTGCCGACCTGCTAGCCAATGACCAAGCTGATGCTAACGTGCTTGTCGAGGTACAGGCAGGATGGGAAGACCAGTCTTCGGCACTGGTCAATGGTGTGGATAAGGTCCTAAGCGGTGAAAAACTGGATGCAGTTCTTTGTGTTGCTGGTGGATGGGCAGGGGGAAATGCAGCTGATAAAGGTTAGTTTAGAAAACAATATTTGAATGCACAATTTTTATTTTTCATGGATTTAACGCTTTGAAATTGTGAAAAATTCATACTGCAAGCATACCAGTGAATTTAGATGAGACTTGTATAGGTCATCTTCCTGGTTAAAAGAAATATGAAATTATGTTATGGAAAAACGATATCAAAAGTTTCTTTCTGCAGATTTCATCAAGAACTGCGATATTTCTTGGAAGCAGAGTGTTTGGACATCGTCAATAGCCGCTCAGGTAGCCAGTGGGCATCTCAAGCAAGGAGGCTTATTGGTATTAACTGGAGCCAAGGCCGCACTAGATGGAGGCACACCAGGTAAACGATCATGCCACCATTTTAACGTCCGAATAAAAACTTCGTGTGAAATGTTAGCTCAGAGCCTTGTCCTTCTCCTAAATGCAGGCATGATTGGCTATGGGATGGCTAAGGCTGCTGTTCATCATATGGTCAAGAGTTTAGCCCTCCCAAAGAGTGGTCTCCCAGATTCCTCGACGGCCGTTGCTATTTTACCTATTACCCTGGACACTCCAATGAACCGCAAATGGATGCCTAAGGGTGATTTTGGGACTTGGACCCCGTTGGAGTTTGTTGCAGAGTAAGTGTTCAGAGCTAACTGAAGAATTTGGGGATTTTTTTATGACAGACAAATACATACATGAGCAAAGACTTCTGGGCTTCTTGTATGTTTGCACCCATGCATAACACCGCTACATTGCAGGAAAGCTCTAGGACCAGGTTTATATTAGAAATGGGGCTTTCCTGCAATGTAGCCATGTTATACGTGGGTGCAAACATGAATGAAGCCATTACACTAATCTTTCGACGCCCTACAACTTTTTAATTGCCTTTTTGTTTGTAGCTATTACCGTTTAAGACTTCGGTCCTAAAGGCCTTTGAAATGGGCCTTGAGGCCAAATGTTTTGATAGCCATTGCATTCGGCACCCAATATTGGGTTACTTTATGTTCCCCATATCCGATTTTTCATATTTGCACCCATTCTGTTGATTTTTTGGGGTGGAACAGGCTTTTTACTCACGCTGTATATAGGCTCGTGTGGATACCGTAATTAGAATGTCGTCAATACATATATTTACTGCTATAAATTGTTCTTGTAGCTTACTACTCGGCTGGTGCAAAGGAACGGACCGTCCCAAAAGCGGTAATCTGGTCCAGTTGGTCACCACTGACGGAAAAACTGACTTGAAGATGGACTGAGTTTTCATAACCCTGCAGTGCTTTTAAATAATCATTCCTGAGCTTTACTCGTTAATCTTCACTCGTGCAATTTATTTATCGCCGCAAACGAATAAACAAATATAAAACTGATTATGGAAATAAATGCATTGACAAATTCAAGTGTTTCTGTTGCATAAGTTACGCGGTGCTGACGCGGGTTTTGTGCATCTGGGAAAAGAGCGGAGACCAATTAGCAATACAAATTGTTAAGTACAGCTAAGGAAACATTTAGCAAGTTGCAAAAAACTTCCATGTCTTTGGTATCTGGGACCATGCTTAATTGCTACGGTGATTTGGCATCTGATGATAATAAATATTAAACCACAGTCCGTGGAACGCTTTGGATGCTTCACCATGGAAAACGTTAGCAAAAGGCAGGTGTTATTTGTGTAAGGTTTTTGGAAACCTTTTCTTGGCACACTCTGTCCTCCTTTTGCCCCATTGAACCATTCCATAACCAGATTTGTAAGATGAACGACCTTACATTCTACGAACTGTGAAGAAAAGGAGAACATCTCATGGTAAAAAAAAAATTAAAAATGACATGCACAGGCTGGCAGCTGCAAAAGAAAATTGGCATGAATGTCCAAAATCCTGATGAGGCCTGTTGCAGTTGCCAAAAATTTGAGTAAATCCTGTTTCAGTCATTTTGATCTCGAATGCAGTTATTAAAGGCTCTAAACTTCAACAAAAATGGCAGAAGAATCTCGTTTCATAGGATTTTGGCTGTGGGCCGCCTGAGGGTTCCCAAGTTTTGCAAAAATTCAAGCAAAGTCAGTAAAAATACAAACATGATTCTGAAGCTAAGAGGAAGTTCAAAAAGTGGGAATGCAGAGATAACGGGGCTGCAAAACGCTGAGGCATCTAGGGTTCTATGTAGGGGAAAATTGTTCATGTGCTAAGCTCTATCCTGGAGTCAAACATGCAAAGTAAATCTTTTTGGACAATACTTAATGTACATAAAGTTTTCCCCTTGAAGTATGGTTTGCCTATCATTTTCCAATTTTAAAGAAATTTTAATTCTGAGGTTTATTTAAAATGAAATGTATAAACTGCTCATGCAAAAAGCATTATAGTTTAAAATCCTTATTAACCTGTTAATTTGGAAGTGTTATACTGTAAGTTTGTTTTTTTAAATGAGAAAATCTAAAATATTAAAAATATAGGGTGGCAAATGAATCTTACTACAAGGGGAAAAATTAATCTAAATTATAACCTCTTCCAAAAATGTTAAGTATTGTCTAGAAACGCTACAATGCTGGTAAATTGTTAACCATTCTCTTAAGTTTGTTTTCATGGTCTAACTGAAATATAACAAAAGCCAACAGTATACGTGTACAACATTGCTTGGGAATCAACAATATTCAGGATAGCAAAATTTGGAACATTTTTGGGTATTTTTTCGACGCACCTTTTTATTCTGCAAACCTTGGGAGCAATCCCAGTTATTGTGAGGCATTTGCCGCCTTGGTATACGTGATTAGGAAAGTCTGACAATGGCGATAACCTCGGCACCGAAATTCTAACGTATCACACTGCCGTCTCCTTCTTCACCTTTTGATCCTTTTGATCCCGAGAACCTCTGCCTTCGCAGGCTGTACTCAAATCAGCATCACCAACACTAGCTGAACGTGGCACACCTTGATGGCAGGTGCGGCTCACGAACGCATATGCTGGCCGTTTCTGCTTACCACCAGCCGGCCACTGCTTGTCCCAGCTGCCCCGCGGTAACGTTTTGCTTCTGGGCACCATGACGTAACGCGCATCTGAGGCACCGTCACTGTCATTCGACCCGGACGCAGGCATCGCAACATCATGTCTGTGGTTCGTGGCAGCGCCACTCTCCGGGAGGTCTTTGGCATCTGAATAGGGTGATATGCTACCTCCCTTGCTGCCACTCGACCAGCGATCTTTGGCATCTTTGCCAGCACCTGGAAGCGGCGCCGCATTCTCACTCGCTGAGTTCACAGGCTCCTCCTCATGATGGGAGGCCGCACCTCCCAGTCTCAAGTCTTGGGCATCATCATTATGGTATGTGGGGCTAAACGAGGGATTGCTCGGGTGATTTGTGGCGCCTAACTCACTGTCGGTAGCCACGTCCCTCGTGTCTCTTGTTTGCGTTTCACAGTGGCGTGACTCTGCCAGTCCCAGCCTAAAATTTCTGGCCCCGCCATCTGTACCAGTTGGTGATGGTGAAAAGGTGGCACCCTCATAATTCACGCCCTCAATGCCACGTGGCCCCCAGTCTACACCACCATCAGGATCCTGTGGTACTGTTTCATCATGCTCTTCCTCCTCCTCCTCCTCCTCCTCCTCCTCCTCTTCTTCCACAATGAGCAAACTCTTCTCACTGCAGTTGCCCTCCTGACTGGGCGATAGAGAGACCAGTCCCTGACTGGACGAGTTGACCAGTTGTGACTCAGTACTGCGGTCTCGGCACACCATGGCCTTGACAACCTTGTCCGTGGCAGCAGTGTACTGCCGGCTGTTGTGCACATTGACGAGGTGGTGGCGCGCCGGTGCAGCATCTGCATTCAGATTCTCTTTGAATAGGTACTCGTTTGTGGAACGAGGTGGCTTTGCATGCTTGCGGAAGAACTTGCGCGCCACGCCATTCTGGTACGGGTTGTAGAACATCTCACCACTCCATGAAGTATCTGTCACCCCACCAGCGTTCAACGTCATGGCGTCTGTGTTTGGCACCTTGGCCATGGCTACTCGGCTGCGAACGCCCTCCAATGAGCGTGAGGTGCTGCAGGACTTGTTGGTGTAGCATGAATTTATACTATCAGTGGAAGGCGCTGGCTGGCTGGGCAGAGGCGCTGTTTCACGAGCAATACCTGAATCACGGCAATGGGATAGTAGACGCCAAGCCAGGCGCACATCCTCCCTAGCAGCGCCATGGAAGGCAAGGGAAAAGCCACCCAGAGCAACGGTGGTTAGAGCAAAAGCGGCGGCAAAACACTGCTCCGAGTAAGCGAAGTGTTCCGCAAAGGGATCCACCGCTGTGGCGGCGGCCGATGCCCAACAAAGCAAGAAGAGTGCCATGGTGAGCACTTGTGCGCGCAGCTGCATCACTGGGGTGTACTCCGGATCATCCTCCTCTGCACTACCGTCTGATGCTGCCTTGGCGCTCCGCTCGCTGGCCCGCTCTGTTGCCATCTCCACCAGTTCGATCTCGGTACCATCCAGCGTAGGACGCTTGTTCTCTTTGCTGTCGTCTTTGTAATGGCAGAAATGAAGCAAAAGAAAAGAAAATAACAGAGCAAGTTGAGAATGCAAGTTGAAGTGACTGCATCAATTTTCAATAAAAATAAAAATCGTCAATTGGCATTCATAAAATTTTCAATTTTAAAATAAATCATGTTTTAGTAAAACAAACTTTTTAAAACTATGCTAGCTTAAACTAATAAAGGTAAATAAAATTGCAAAATTTTCCAAAAAATTGGCCATGAAAAAATTAAGATTATTATTGGTGATCATATGTAAATGTAGAAATAAGATGTCCTACGTTTTTTTTTTCTTAATTTGACTTATCTTGCGAAATTAATTCAAATCATTAATTTTGAAAAATTTCAAATTTTTTTTTTTTTTGAAACTTATAGCATAATGAAACTACTATAAATTGTTTGTTTGAGCATCTAAATTTATTTTATGAACTGTTTTGTTATGTAGACATCTTGTAGAGAAGTTACTTGGATTTTTTAAATATTCAAAACATACATTTCAAAAACTCACAAAAACACATGAAAAGTATCAAATTTGCAAACGAACCATCAAGTTTCCGTATGCAACAATAAATTAGTAGGTAGAAGATACATGCCAGCAGCACAAGTGCAGCACAGGGGCCATAGAATGCCCCAACACTGTGTGTGAAGGCCAAGAAGCAACTGTAAGAAAAGAAAAATATTAACAATAAGACATGACTATCCAGAGAAACCTCGAATTGAAAAAAATCTGCATATAATGAAATGATTTAGGCAAGGCTGTAAAATCGCACAAAATTTCTTATGATGTCAAAAAATGTCAAAATTTAAAATGACATTTAAAAGAATGTCAAAAAACCTTATGATTTTACCAAATAAAAATGTTTATATATTTATTTGGTAAAATACGCAAGTAATCTATATGAAACTCGTGAAAAATAAGCAAAATAATCCTCAAGTAAATTGGGAGGATTGGAAAAAAAAATTGTAAGGTTCGTAATAGCTTTATAGATAAACTTGACACAATTTTTTAAAAAAAATACAATGATAAAATTTAACAAAACTCTTCAAAAAGATGTTACTCATCATTCATGTGAAAATTTTTAAATGTATTTTTGACAGAAATGGAAAGATCCCTTCATAGGTAGCTTGACCTTAACTAATCCAACTGAATAAATAAATACAGGCAAAACTTTTCTATTGTGCCTACTGCAAAAATGGATAAATTTTCGATATAAACAGCATCAAATACCGAACACAACCAGTCAATTGTTCAAAAATAGGTTCACGTGTCTTGGTCAAAAGAGGCTTCTCTTTCTTCAAACAAAATGCTTCAAAAATTTCAAAGTAGCTAATTAACACTTACTAATCAAAGCCAGCATAATCCTCCATGTTGACAGCTCCAGAAATGCCACACACAATAACCGGAATGCCCCACCCGACCAAATAAAAGCGAAGCATCGGCTTGGGGGGCAGAGGAAAATCAGGAGGGATTTCGTCATGAGTTTCTTGAGACTCTGATCGATTCAGTTTCTTGTACGTATTGCTGAGGGAAAGATAAGCCATTTAGTAAGAATAAAATAACTAATTGCTATAAAAGTTATATTATCAAAAAAATGATCAAAATATCTTACCTCGCTGTTATTATCATCCATAGCAGGCATACCAAGGTGAAGTAGTGCAACAAAAGCCCAGCTCCCTGACAAATTTTGGCATTCTCTGTGTGTCTTACACCCAATGTGAATGTCAGTAGCAGAAGTGCTGCAGCCAACCATGTGTTAAGCAGTGAATGCTTGTTTTTCTTGGGAACGTGAATCAATCTGAAATATTTGGGCAAGATGACTAGAATTGTTTGATAATTTGGTTGAGGAAATGCACAAATACTCACTTAAAGCCTAGGATGTAGGTGACAACAGCAGCTAAAAGGCAAAGTACTCCTATAGCACTGCCCAAGTAGACGAGTGGATGGAAGAAGCGAAACTTGGCTCCACCCTGCTTTTTCTTGGTGGCCAGGGCAACCTTTTCCACATCCTGGAAAATACAAAAAACAACTTACAATTTCATAGATTTTATGAGCAAGAATAAATTTTCGGATTCAAACTTAAAAAACTTCCAACTAAGCAAAACCTACACCTTTATTTAAAAAAAATAATTATACAATATTAATAGATTACCTGCAACAGACCGAAATTCCCAAAATGATCGCAACGAAATGACACCAGGTTGCTGTAAACCCTCCACAGCTTGCAGCCGACTGGCGACCAATCTCCAAGGTTGCCTGTGTAGAAATTAAATGAATCTTATAGTCCTTTCCAAACAGTTAAAAAAACGGTTGGATGCAATGAGCACTTGCCATTTGCAGAGAAATCCCACCAGACTGGAACGATTTCACCAACAATACTGGGGCTGCGGATTGTTATCAGGAGCGGATCAGACATGTTGCGTACTGAGAATTTTGCTGCAATGTGATAAATAAATTGTAAAGAAAATTAGCTCGTCTTTCAGAAAATCATGCACCAAGCAGAAACATCTTTATTTGAGAAAGATAAGATCGTTTAAACACTAATTTTAAGTATTCAATATGGCATTAATAGCTTGTCGTGCATGATTTTTTCTGTAAAGTGGATCATAGAATGATTCGCAGAATGTAAACATTAAAATTTACTTAATGTTGCTTATTAATGTGGTATTATCTTAATAAATCAAAAATTTTAAACTAAGAAATCCTTTGTCTCATCATATACATGGAATAGTCATGTAATATAATGTTATATTTAAAAAAATAAAATTCACCATGCTATTATAAAAGTTTAAAATTCAGCATAAATGTTTCATCTTTTCAAAACTAAAAATAAAAAATGTAATCATTCAATGGTTAAATAGCCTTTACTAACCAAGCTTGACCCCAACGACGCTAGAAAGGACATCAAATCGGCATTTTTCAACTTGAGTTCGTGGAAATAGTGCAGCATCTTGGTGAACTGTGAACTGCAGACGGTGCGTGGTCATAGCCTGGAGCTCAGCGGCATGGAAGAACGAAGCAGGAACTTGGATTGAAGCCTCCAAGATCTTCAAATGACAGGAAAACAATATGAATGGATTCAAAAGTAAAATTCTGATTTTATTTTATTTTTTAAAAGAAGGAAATTCCCTATATTTATGCTGCCAATATGATACTTGAGTATCAAGTATGAGGGTGAGACGAGAAAAATTATCTATGGGCTTGTTTACACGTTTCAATCAACCTTCTAATTCACATCTTGTCTC
>JAQGBX010006850.1:0-12024 GCA_034698745.1 Megaphyllum sjaelandicum
TGAGTTCCGTTAAGTTGGTAGCGCCCCCTAACGGGGGGTCCGTCTCAAAGGACTACCGGTACGTAAGCTACAATAATCCAATCGAAACAGGTTGGCAAGCGACTGGAATAAGCTCCACCCTGCTCGTATCCTTACGGATCGAAACAGTGTCCAAATTTATAGATTCTGTAAACTAGTGGACACGTCATGCAAATTGCATTACATGCGACTATACACACATGTACTGAATATGCAATGTGGTCACTGGAGTATCCTATTGTTGGTGGAGCATTACAAACCTGTAGGTTCGTAATGCTCCACGAGCCTGATGAAGGCCCGTGGGCAGAAACGTCGAATGGCATGAATCAAAACTATTGGTTGTCGTACAACAAATTCTCCCATCTTATTTTCTATCCTTCCCAACAACTTGATGATATGGAGACAACATGGATCCCGTTTGATCTCTGTACGTTTAAAGATCCCTCTTGGGGGTGGAGGTCCCCTTACGTAGGCAAAATTTCCAGGTAGGTGACGCTGACACATCCCCTGGCGTTGATGTTTAGCCTTCGTGTGCAGAAATAGGCCAACGTTAAAACTCCACGAAACAAACAATTAAATTTGAATTACACAAGCTTACTTAAATCGAAGACTTTGTGCAGGAAACCTGTACTGATATTTACAGGTTACTCAGACAATTAAGTGAACATTGCGACTCTATGTGCGATATGTTTCAATGAATGGCATGGCAACAAAGTCGATCAGCATATAAACCAAAGCTTTAACGTAAAACGATCGAAATTAAGATTTAGTATCACCATGGCATCTTTCGTTTGTCGCCACATTTTTCCCCTACAGCAACTTGTGTTTCTGACGATTAATATACTGTACATACTTCAAGAAAAGACGAAGGCCGTCTGGTAGGTTTCTTGATAACTAACTTACGGAATTCATTAGATGTTATAAAAAAAACTTAAATATTTCCAGGATTTAGTCAGATTTCGTAGCTTTGCAGAAATTAAAAAAGGACATGGATTTCAATGTATGAAATTTTGTTTGGAAAATTGGAGAAAAAACCAAGCGCAGGTGGTACGTGTTAACAGCGCATGGGCTATTTTATGAAACAGGCCTTCATGGTAAAAAAACCAACCATGAGGAAATTCAAGATACCGAGTTGAGGCGACTAGCTCATAATCAACCCAGAGATTTTTAGGGTAGTAAAAAAATAAAAACCCTGTTGGCGTGTCTAGGTTTTCGAAAGACGTTTTGGTCTCGTAAATTTGCAGACATTCACAAATTAATTAGACTTAGTCGGGTTATTTCTCTCTTCTTTCCCACACCCTAACATGGCACTGTGTCTTGCCTTCTAATATCCAATTATATTCTTTCTCCAGAAACAGAAACCAGAGACGGAGAAAAAGGATCAGCGATGCAACTGAAATAATACTCGGAATACAGTCGCCAAATAGGTTTGCAACGTTCAGTCCAAACGTAAGAGGCACTTGTTTTGGTTTTTTGTGGAAAAGTTATTTTAAAAAGCAGTTCTTGCTCATAGTACGACATTCAACCGGGCATCCAGACTGATCACGGATGACAATTACAGTCAAAAAATAATTCCCAGAAATGATTAATAACCAGTTACGACATTCTTCGGTCAACCATGAAGCGAATAAATCTTCGATCAAACATTATACATGTTTGCACTGTTTGTTCAACCATAAATGGCAATATAGTATTAAGACTAAATGAATCTGTTTAAAAAATCATACAAAAATATGCATACAATCCAGGACAGCAATTTAAGTCGTTTGCTTCACGTTTCAAAGCACGAATTCATGTGATGAACCTTAAAGAATAAAGTTATTTTAAAAAAAAGGGTTTAGTTTGCTACAACAAAGCAAATACAGTGGAGAATTCCATTATCCGTTACCATTGTCAAAGAACTCGAGACAATTTTCGTTTATTTTGTAGAATATTATGCCAATTCCTCAACCCATGGCGTCCTCATAAAAACACGTCTCAACAGAAGATGTGCAGAAACATGTTCCATCAACATTTTAAAGAAACTGAAACATTGGTTTCACAACAAATGTCTGTTGGTCTGTGCCATGTGCATTAGATGTAACTTAAAATGAAACTATGTTACAAGAATAGCCCTGCATGACTCCAGTTTTGAATGGCTAGCACAGTAGGATATGCACACATTCTTCCAGTTTAATCTGTCGATTCATCAGGTTTATTCATTAAAATCAATTACTCTAAAAATGTCAAATAATAAAAGGAATGCTTCTGGAAAAGCAACTATGTGCATTTTCAAAAACCAAAAGAATCTTCTCCAAACAGAGTTGCTCTTTAATTCGGATGTCCTCAGAAAATTCACTTAGTTGAATCATTCATCTGCATGCTTTTATTATGTCAATAAAGAGTCCCAAGGATTTTTCAAACTTCCTATTTGGTGTAATCTTCACTGCAATGGCTTTAAAATAATGCAAGCGAACAATTGTCCATGCATTTGCAGCTTTGAATCATGTTGAGTAACGTACCATGCATGGTTGCGTGAAGTGCGAGGAATCGGTCGACTTCATCAACCCTGCACCAGATTCAGTGAATTTCCAGGCAAATTTGACAGGAAAATGCAATTAAATTCTTTTTCGAACAAGAAACCGACAGGTGGCGCCGCGTTAATGCGAAACGCCAAACTTGGGTCATCAAGATAGTCTGCACTTCAGACAACTTTGTGGAAAGACGGCAAATGGATAGGAGATAAAAAAAAAAGTGGAAAACGTGAGAGGACAGTGAACGAAGTAGCCAGAAATTATATCCGAGATGTATGATCCAGCAACACAATTTAATTAGCGCGCAGAAATCAAACACGGTTGGAGAAAACCGGAGTGCTTTTTACCCCGGATGGTCGTGCAGTCCCCACAAAAGTGGCAAGTTTAAAGCCCATCTGACAATTGGGGGTCCAATCAAATGTTCATAATAGCATACATGCCAACTGCCAGTGGACGAGGAGCGAGGCTCGTCTACGGTCAAAGGGAGGAAAAAACAACAAACAAGCATCTGAAGACATTTTCAGTTTTCTCATGGCAAACAATCATTCGACTGACATCACCACCCATACATCGAGCGAGGTTAATTATCTCCCCTTAATCAAATCTCGATTATCCTGCAACACGATTATCCCCTACTGTAGAAGATTAGTTTGGACACAAAAGTAAACAAACCACCGAAAGTAAAAAAAACCTGGCATCTGTATATGACATACTAAAGATAACCGGAGCATTGCACGGACAATGTTACCAGAGGATTACCATTCGAAGAGAGCTAGGACAAGTTTTTCATCACGACTGCTCATGGCATGGGCGACACTTAGGTAATTTTTTTTTTCAAATCGTCCAAAAACTTGCCAATAGGTGGGCATATACAGCGTGGCAAGGTGGTGTTGACAGTGCGATGGTGCGCCCTTCAATTACAGAATCCATCATGATGCGCAGGTTTATGGCCTGCTGCATCATTGGACAATAAATAATCGACACTTGACTTGGCCATTCATTATTAAGTGGTACATTTTGATTGGACTTGTCAATGATTACGATGCCGAGCAAACGTTGCTAATCATCAAGTATGCGAATGTGAATACAGTAAAACCTGGAAAAGTGACCACCGCTTTATGTTGACCACTTTTTAGTGTATTGTTTTTTCTAGTCTACATTTCCTTCATAAAAATTCTCTGTATAGTGACCACCTGTCTATTGTGTACAGTGACCCGTGTGTTGTTTTTTTTCGCAATTTTTAAATTGCTAACGTACCTTAAAAAGTGACAAAATAACAGATGAGTCTCGTTACATCTTGCTTTAATCCTTGGACATGATGATGATGTACTTTTTTGGTGTTGTGGGTTTTTTACTACATGTATTACATTGTACAGTCTACATGTACATGTATAAATAAGTGCAGTGTACATGTTCATTATTTTAATTTAATTCAGGCATTCTTTGTACAGTGACCAACATAGCATAATTTTTTGATGGTCACTCGTAACAGGTTTTACTGTATTAAGCATAGAAAAAACCAGCTAGAATATCTTTCCATAACACTTCGTTCTCCGTGAAGGTAATAGAACTATACAGCTTCTGAAACGCATTAACTAAATAGATTTTCGGGAAAAAAATGGTGTTTTATGTAACTGAAGTTCAGTTTAGAGCTACAGTATATCAATGACAGGATAAACGCAGCCCAATTCACATTAAATCTGTCCATTTTCCGCCAAGGCACTTCATGTGCAGAACTATTTTCGTAGTGTCCATTGCTTTTATAAATTTGATATCATTCAAATTGAGAGAAAAGAAAGTCGGGGGGACCTGAGGGGCATTGTTTGGCCCATAAAATAGCATCTTGGGAATGGAAATGAATTATTAGGTCGGACTTTCCATGAAAGGCGATATACTGCATGCTAATCGACTTTTATGTATACTTTTTCAATGCTGGTAAAACTCTATGCGATTGCATAGACAGAATGATTGACTTTAAAATGTGAAAGCGCTGACCACACAGTCCAAAGAAAACAGATAATCTACTAAAGTTTAGAAAAAAGTTGGCATGATCAACGGGTATACATGGATAGTGTGTAAATAAAATATTAGACCGTCAGACTGAAAGCTAGGAAATAGTTAATATAATGGGTGAGAGTGACCGACTTTACGATAAGGACCCAAAATAAATGTTATCTGCGAACACGTGAATCAATAACCTTAAATTTATCAGGAAAAAACACAAAATGCAGATGGCTCTGAGTCAATAATTGAGCAATGAAATGCCGAGTAAATTGCAAAGCTAAAAAAACAAATTGTTAGTGAGAAAACTGGTTTGATAAAAACCCTTGTTAATTTTTAGTGGAAAAGGTTAACAATTTAGATTGTTAAACATGAGTGATTTTTTTCGGAAGGCATTTCTAAATGGTTAATGAAGTTTTTAGACTATTCTTTTCATAATTTCAGGTGGAGTTTAAAATCCGTCTATTAAGCTGCAAAATCATTCGAAATACATACTGGAAACTACTTCAAACTTTTGAAGTAAAGAGAAAAAAGGGTATTCGATCGAGTTCCTCACTCTTAACTGAAGCAAATGTTTCAGCCACATGAAGTTTTGCAACATAGCAAGTGCGAAAACATCAAATGACAATGGTACTCAACATACATCCTCCATTTAAATGAAAATACGTTGAGGCAGGCTATCTAACAGATATAATTTTTAAAACAAGACATGCATTATTGCGCCAAATACCAAATTATTAGATGTACTACCGAAGTGAGAGCAAGGTCTTGAGCACGCATGCTATAAACCTTACTTAATTTCAGAACGGTTACTTTATATTACAATGATTTTGTGTTAATTTAACTATTAAATTGAATAATTTGTAGTGTGTTAATAAATCCCACGTAACAAATTACGTAAAAACTACGGCGATGTTAAATAAAGTCATGCATGTGAACTCACCAGGATCATATATGACAGAAAAAGGTGGCCCCTTGTCGGAGTCGTCATCCAGTGGACAGAAGGTGATGCTAATTTCATGATCGATGTGAAAGAATTTGCGAATGACTTCCCATTCCTTGTCCCAAACTAAGACGACGCTGCAAACAAATAAAAAAAAATTAAGTTTAAAAATCACAGAAAACACGAGCATGCATACATGCATGGACATATAAAATAAAACTTGAATGCATACAGAACATTGGTTATAAAGCAAACACGAAATGTGCATTTCGACACATTCCTCTGGGTTTCTTGATAAATATGAAACAAGTGTGAGAATTTCACGAAGAGACAGATTTCTCACGCAACGTTCAACAGATGCACCGTAGATGTACAGGATACATTTAATGTATCGGGTGAGCAACTGCTTTGCGCGACTTTTTATATGAAATCTGAGCTAAAAAATGTATGATGTAGAGAAATGGGATATTGCCTTCTCGAAAATTACGTTATATGGTGTTGAATATTTTGGATTCATGAAAAGGTACCGCAAGTGTTTCTTTTTTCAAGCAGTCTGCGACCATGCTCTACAAGTATGTTGTTATTCAATATTTTAAAATAGAGATTATAAAAACAGATGAAGTAATTAAACAACTAACATTTGAGAAATAATTTAAGTAAAGCCTGATTCTTGGAGCCATGACCCAAGTTTCAAACTGTAAGTGAAAGTATTATAATCTTGAATAGTAGGCTACATGAAATTAAACTGAAGACTTTCTGTATTGTTAACTGGGTTTAATTTTCACAAAACAGACTATTATAACCTAAATGTAAGATACCGTAAATGTATTAGCAGGGTGGCCACAAAATTTTCATTTTCAATTTCCCTGGCTTTTCGTTGACTAAAATCCAAAATTCACTGACCAAAACTTACTCGTTAATGCATATCAATTTGAAAAATGCATGTCGTAATGAAAAATAAAATAACAATTGCAATGAGAAGCTTGGCAAAACACTAGATTTTGTTACAAGTAGCCTATAACTGAAGAAGATTGGGGATTGAGCTGCTAGCAGACTGAGTGCATGGATACAATGTAGCATTTTGCTTTTATTTGGGAAACTTTTCCTGACCACTCACAAATTTCCCTGACATTTCCATGACTTCCATGACCACTTTTTTTCCCTGACTTCCCTGACCTATGGCCACCCTGATTAGATTGTCTTTTAATTGAGGTATTTTCACATCTGATAGTTCCTCTGTCCAATTTTGCTTATAATCAATAAAAACAACTGTTTCGCATAATAAGCCGTATGCTTATCTACTGCATGATTTTAGCCAATAATATCAAAAGACAAATTGTTAATATTAGGAACAACTGTTAAAGGTTGTTATAGCTAGGATGTTAGAAATCGTTTTCAATTTTAAAATTTCTCAATTCAAAATGAAAGAAATTCAAAAATTGCATTGTAATCCTCACTGATATGGAATTGATACAGCCTGACTTTCTTGTGAATTTCAATCAGTTGACCCAAACAAAAGAAATTCAGTTTCTCATTGCATAAGGGGTGTCAAAGCGCGATGGACAGTGGAGATGGGAAGATGGGAAATCGAGTCACTTTGCGAAGTGTCGATTCAAGACGCCATTTATGTTGGTTTTGGAAATTGTCTATTGATTATAGAAGATAAAAATGCTTTCTGGTCTCGTTCGGACTTGGGTTAAAAAAATTAATCAATAAAACGTGGTGGTCAGCTGAATTTCACGTTCTCGTCGACTGGACAACAGACAAGTGGGGAAAAAGATATCAAAGATGATTTCACAAACATGATGCAATATTTATTTTTACCTCGGGGCATTATGGAGATGCTAAAATAGTAATGTTGTAAGGCATTTGCTTATGGTTATGTAAACCAAAAACATAGAAAATTGATGGCTCAAAATTGCATTTCGAATATACCCTATATAAACACAAAACTCAACAATAGTAATCTATATGTATAAGCGAAAATGAGTAAAATATAAATATACAGTAGCATAATGCAGTATAGTAAAATATACAGCATAAACTGTATATGTAGCCTATACTGTACATGCGTATCTATAAATCATACACAAACAAAGTTATAAACTAGGCTTTAACACATACTTTGTTAAAATTCTTTAAAAATAATGAATCCAATTGTATTGAACAATACGCAAGAGTGTTCCCTTAGATAGTTTAATTCTCGTAAAATTTCTGTAAGTCCAACGAGGTCACATAAGGTGCCTTAACTTACAAATACAAGTTGTTTTGAGATAAAGGAAGGGAGAAGGAAGCTTTTATAAAATTTGAATGCACAATAAACAACATGAAAATGGATTGATGCTACAGTGCATACTAAATATGCTTATAAATACGTCTAGCCTATAAGTTTTGTAAAGTACAATGTTTATAGTTATTAAGAGTAAGCACTAAAAAGTGGACTATTAATTCAATAATAATAAGAGTAATCGAAATTACGTTGGATATCAAAGATTGGGTATGTAAACTAGCATTTCAACTTTTTACTAAGAAACCAGAACTATATGCACGATGAGCGCCTTACCCGTTGAATGTGCAATATCAAGCACTACCATTTCGCAAAATCGTGATTACTGCACCGAATCCACAAGGTATTCGGTACTTTCAATATTTATGTTATCAAATTATTTGCAATATATAGCGCAACATCCCCTCCCCTTATTCCGCGTCCCATTTTTAAACAAAAGTGTTCACTCGATATCTGCCTGGCATACGTCTTTCCCTTCTCAAGATGATGAAACGGAGCCTGATGGCCAAGATAACGCATGCAGAAAAGGCCCCCCCCCCCTTTTTCCAATAGCTGGACGAGAAACTAGTTTGTCGATTTTTGTCATCCATTTTTCCAAACTGGACAACCTATTCAACCTCCCAATCGTTTATCAAAGCCTACGAAATCCCACCATCGCAGCCTTAAAGTGTCACAGCCGTATCTATAGATATAGGACCCTTTTTCCAGTCAGTTTTTTGAACCAACAACGGATTATTCGACATCGATTCACAACTGATGTTTGATAAAGATAAGCACCGGGTGCCATTTTCCATGCCTTTCCCCTATACTGTAAGCCCATTTGTTATTGGTGCCAAGCCTCAATTCTTTCAGTGATGAAGTCATGAGGAAGTTTCTGGGGACTGATAAAAATACTGGATTGTTCACGCTGACCATGGACCAGCCAGCAGATACGAGAATTGTGTAACGTCCAATGATGAATTACAGTCTGTGGGTTTAACAGAACAATTTTCAAAGTTGGTCAGGTATTTAAGCACGCTAAAATTCACGGGCGTATTCAATACAGTTTTAAGAAAATCCACAAAAAATGAATTTGCAAAAGTTGTATTGATTCAAAGAAATTATTACATTTGAAACGCAGCTGACAAATTTTCAGCTACATCCCAAACACGTCCCAAAGTCGATTTGACATGGACTGGTTGCATTGCTTCCAGCTTAAGCCTTTGAAAAAAAAAGTATTCAAAAAAAGTATTGCAAAGAATTGCAAAGAAAATTGCTGTTTTCTGAAAAAATTAGTGGTGGAGATTTTTAAAACTACACTTATGATAACACAGTACATGGATATGTAACAACAACCAGAATTTTTAAAAAATGAATAAGTTAATTTTCCATTAATAAAAACGAATATTTCATGCCCAAAAAAAAAGTATTTGAACACCATCCTATACCATAACCCAGAGGGACTTAGTTGACTAATTTTTCATGCCATTTTTTAAAAACTCTTAAAAACTCACTCAAATTTTAAATAGACAAATGTACTGATATATTTCACAGATTATTGACTGTCCAATAAAAAGTTTTGATTATTCTTTTTCAATTTTTAACAATTCAATATTTCAGAATAATTTTTTAAAAAAGCGGGACAAAGTCACCGCGACATGTCCAAAAATTCACTTTATTCTGCACAAAGGCACATGAAAACTTCACAAAGTGCACTTCTATAAGTTAATATGCTGCCCCACTATTTTTAAATATTGATGAAACTCAAATAAAATTACGAATATTTTTGAGCAAAAAAAATAAATGTGTCTTAGGAACATTGATAAGTCAAAATATATGTAAATTTCAATGGTTGATATCATTTAATACAAGAAATATGACAATAAACTGGTAATTTAACAATTTGTTGAGTATTAAGCATACATATTGATTTCACTTATTTCTGGGATCGAAAAATAATTGCCCCTAGTGGTGGAAATTGGGCTCGGAGGATCACTATGGGGCCACTATCATTAATTTCAACGATCATAACATTATTAATCATTAATTTCTGGTTTCCAACAATACAAATATTGATAAAAGTGCTTGTATTTATATTTAAAGATAATATACAGTAAATTACCATGAAAAAAAAGTAAACATATCACTAATTATATTCAGAAAAGTAATGTAATTCTACAGAGACAAAGTCACCCAAAATTCATCTATAAAATGACATGTTTCTCTAATCGAAGCAAAAGTATCCGATAGATCACACCAATTTGTTTAAATGCATTTAATAATTAAAATATCATATGTATGGATGAAAGGTCAGCTTTCTAGCTTCATAGAGCGGCGGTAAGATATATACGCAATAAGTTAACTAAGGGAAAAGTTAACTCGAAACGAGCTATCCGTGTAAACTATCTGTGAGGGAAAAACGACAGGTTGTTAGATTTGCACTGAAAAATCCAAAAAAATATCTTTATAAATGTTTGGCAAACACATTGCGTCAGCATCAGGGAAGGTTGGAACACTACAAACCACCATACTTATTTCAAATTTCCGACTCCTCCGTATTTACAGTATGTCTGGATAATTTAGAATACGTCTGATAATTTATTGTGTCTTAACCATCCCTGATGCTGACGCAATGTGTTTGCTTGCCAAACATTTACAGTACATGTATAAAGATTGTTTTGGATTTTTCGTGGCAAATCTAACAACCAGTATAGGAGGGTGTTCAAATACTTTTTGCCTTGAAATATTCGTTTCTATTAATTCAAAATTAACTTATTTAAAAAATGCTGGTTGTTGTTACATAATCCATATACTGTTGAGTTTTATTATAATTGTAGTTTTAAAAATCCCCACCACTTATTTTTTCAGAAAACAGCAATTTTCATACTATTCAAATACTTTTTTTGTTTGTTTTGCTAATTGTACATGTAATTTATTATTTTCCCAAAACCTTAGTCTTGCAGCGGAAGCAATAAAAAAATTAAGAAAATATTTTAAACACGCTCAAAAGTGCCTGGAATTCGGCCACAAATTACGTCGTGTTCCCGCCTTTTTTTCAGATATTTTCAATTTATTTAGAGGTTTTGGCGAACGATTTTATTAAAAAATAATTCCTTAATCAGCTGACGGGTTATTTAAACAAACTACAATTTCGCGGGAAAGAACATGCAGTACACGAAATGAAGCTAATTGAAGAAACGTTCAGAACGGCTATAAGACCCTTAACGTAATCCAAGGTTTAATTCGTTCGCCAATTAAATTAACACAAATTAAACGACAACCAGTTAATATTTTAATAAAAATAATAATTCAACCAACTGTTGATTTATTGGGCTTTGTTCGAATTAATTTTGGCCAATTTTAAATGCCAATAGGTCAAATTAAAATAGGAACTGTTTTTTTACCTTGCGACGAGGCGCCAGGATGTATTCAACGGATAATAATGACACTCGCAGAAATCCGCAAATTTCGCGATAACTGACACTTTCACGACTTTCAAATCAAAATCAAATTTTCGCAGAATACAGCGCATTCGCTGAACCAGGACACCATTCAATCACGCAGCTTAAGGTTCGCCATTAGGCGTTTAATTACAAATCAGTCCAATAGAGGGCGCGCCTTCCCGATGTTTCCATTTGTCAGGCGCGCTCTATTTGACTTAGTAAGTCAGCGCATATTTTAGGACATTATAGATTCGTTGCTACCACAGAATTTAAAAATAAAAAAGGGTACATTTATTAAAAAAAAAAACAAAGGAACGATAAAAAGATAAGCGTTTACAATGAGCAATTTGGTCGATACAACATTTTCATCTAGCAAGTTGCATGAAGAATGGAGCTGGCGTGATTGGAGGATAAGCCAGCCTGAGCTTCTCCTGTATCCCGCCTACAATTTAATATTATTCTTTGACCATAAACGAAAATCACATAGGGCATATTCCAGAGTTTATCATTATTTAACTAATTTTTAGTTAACTACAGTTACTACTAAATAACTAATCATAATTAGTAGCGAGTAACTAACAACTAAAATCATATAATTGTTAATCTCTAGTACGCAACTAATTTTTTCAACTTCTTTATTTGTAGTTTGAAGAGCAACTAAAACTATTTAGTTGAGAAAAAAATAGTTCCAAGGACAACTAATAACTATTAGTTTATTCGTAGTTAAACAACTAATAACGAACATTTCTTTGCTCACTTAAAAATCATTCGTTTGCTTTCTCTGGTTACCTGAAGCCCGCGTAACAAAAGTATTTCGAGTATTCTGAAGGACGGCAAAAT
>JAQGBX010006851.1:0-12021 GCA_034698745.1 Megaphyllum sjaelandicum
TTTGAAATGATAAATGCCAGACTTTACCATCAGTAAGCTAGAAGTCAACCCTAGTTTCATTTGATCAGCCTCAACACAGAGGTCTTCTTCGAGCCACTGCAATTGTTGAAGGTTGATGTTCATAAATCGTCGTCTGCTCACCCAGCAGATGGCGCCAAAAGTCAGCATTACGCAGAATTTTAGTTTTTATTTCTCAGTTTTACTATCTTCTCTATAAAGCCGGCATATTTTATCACAAGGCTGTTTATCGCGTGATAGCTTCCATACGTACGCACCTTTAAAACCCCCAGTTACAGCTGTACCGTCCACAAAACATGGCGCCCGTGCTGAGTAAACTGGGCCCTAGAAATGCTGCTATCGGAGCAGTTTCTATCGGGGTGCTATGCTGGCTAGCGAACCAAAAATATGGGCCGAAACAACGAAAGTAAGAATTATGCCATATTATACTGGGTTGCATGTGGAATATGGATAGCGCTTTTAACGGCGAAATCCCTTCTGAAATTCAATGGAATATTGCTCGTGTGTGGACAGTGTGGTCATCCAGTTGGCAGGGTGTGGGTAGGATCGATGGGATCCAGAAGAGGGCATTTCAGTCCACGTACACGAACCCGTCAAGTTCAAACTTGCGAAGTTTATTTTATTATTTATTTCTTAAGTTTTAATAATTGCATTCAAAGAAAGTAATGCTAGAAATTAACGCGTGTAATTAAATGTTTAAAATTTGAAGTTGGCAGATTTCATCATAATTGAGTGGTTGTCGTTATAAAATTCATTTTATTTCGCCATGCTTTACATTAATGCCAAAGTTACGTATGCACAAAGATGACCGCTGACCAATTAAGATGCTCGAACTTGGCATACAGTGCATGAATGCATGGTTATGCACATGTAAAAATAATTTATATTCAATGATATATTCATGTTACTCTTCTTTTCTACGAGCTAGTAATTATGTAGCATAGATAGTTTTAAACGTGTTATCCTATTGTATGCTTGTGCAATTATCTCAGATGCAATTCAAGTGCAAGAATATTCTTTGATATGAAAATATAAAGTTGTATGTACAGTAGTTCGTTCATACATATTTTTAACTTTATTTAGCATGTCTACAGATTGGGATTAATTACCCCCTCTCCTGTCCTACCTATCAGACCTCGGTTCCTCGATGCGCAGTGTCTTTTAATAATTATTTTATATGTGATGCTTGTTTTTAAACACACCTTTTTTTTTAATTATACAAAATTTACTAATATTCACATATCATGGAGCAGAGAGATAATTCATTTGAGCAAAAAAAAAAAAACCAGGATGAGGTACCATGGGCACGGTTATTTCACGTTATGGCATACTAAAACAATTATGGACTTATCTATTCCTATTGAAGTTTTGCTTCAATAGAAATCATTCCGCAGTTTTTCATGCAACGCATTCTTAATATTTGAAAGCTTATTTTTGTCGTGTTAAACATAAATTGCATTTACGCGCATGCTTGGCAATGTTTTCATTCGCATGATCCACAAATACAATTAAATGTGGCACCACCTGTTTTAAAGAGATGGTAGATAGCATTTTGTACTATCCATACTGGTCAGAGGTGATACTGGAACTCTTGATTTATCGGAACGACTATAAACACAGCACGGGAGTCGTGTGAATCATGTTTCTGGTATTTGCAGAAGACCACATGTGCCCTTGTATTAGCTTGAAATACCATATGTCTTAACGCATGACTGAAGACCATGCTGAATCTACTGCAGTTACCGTAATAGCCAGGACAACTAAAAACTAAAGCTTGGTTTTAAATATTTACTTTTCATCATTTCTCAGTCATCGCTCTATTGAGAGAGATGATGATGTTCTAAGGGGTGTTCAACGTGTTCTAATCGAGAAAAATGGCAAGTTTGAAGTTGCTATGGAATTTTGGGGCATACGTACACAAAAAAGTGATGGAAAGAGCGGAACCTTTAAAAAATCATTTTAAAAGTTTGTCTGAATTTGTGATTATTTGTCATAATACTAATAAAAATAAAAAAAACCACGTTGTTCCGTAGTTTTAATGGTGAAAAAAATCTTCAAAACGTCATGTGGCATTTTATTGGGGTTTGAATTGCATTTTCTTAATGAAATCTTAAGTTTCAAATAAACTGCAGTATTCGAGTTAATTCGCTTATTTTTATTGATAGTGCTTATGTTGCTAATGGCCTTTTTTCAAATGATAGAGCTGGTTACTTAGAGCATTCTTCTTATGTAGTTTCTGGTAATTTTCTTTCCCACTTTACACGTTATCAATTTATCGGCAAATATGCCTCCATTACCAGCCCCTTATTGCAGCCTTTCTTCCGATATTTCGTGGTGCCAACAATCGAATTGGACCTGATTAGATCCAATCGAGTTGAATTAGCTACAGTATATATTTAATTTTTGACGCCAGTATCAGAACTGCCGTGCAGCATGTACGCAAATTGAATGGCATACCCTGTACACTATACTGAATAATAAATCAGTGAAGTTTTCGATTCTTTTTATAATGATTATCCTGTGGTTTGTATACATGAATAAAACAACCATTTTTGAAATTAAAGATTTTTAAACATTTTTTTCACGACTTCCTTCAATGGTTACGAAATACAAGATTACTGTAGTTAATTAAGAGGGAAATTTCTCATCCATCACCACACTTGAATGGCTCATTTTAACTACTGTAGTATTCAGCTCACCATTTCAGCCATTTCAAATTTAACCAAGCACAAGAAGTGGCTCCCAACTTCTCAAATACGTCACTAATTACCCAGAATTTTTAGAGGACATGGTTCTGAACACAGCGAATTTCCTTCTTCGAAATCTGCCAATCATTTTATATTGTTTTTCTTTTAATTGACTTTCGAGGTTTTGCTTCATGCAAACTGAAACCTTGCCTCGGGCAAGAATTGGTCGACTTGCTGATTTTATCTAAAACGAGCTACTGACCTAATCCTGTATTCGGTTGACTTTCATTTTTTGGATGAAACGTGAACCAAAAGTAGTCAATTTCCATATACCGTTATCATTCTGAAAATACTTGTTCGTAAAGAAAAGCCTATATTAACAGCTGGCTTTAAGTATTGTTAATAAATTACAATTAATTATAAGAACTTTTTTAACTGATAAATCAAAGAGCTTGGCACAATGTTAAAAAATCTGAAGACACGTTCCGTGCAAGACTCACGTAGCAATGGATATTAATGCTGAATACTAATTTTGAGCATTATAATTATATACTCGGGTTCGTAGACGTCCCATAAAGAATGTGATGACGTTCAAAACAGCTGATGTGCACTGCTGATGTTACGCAAATCGAACATAAAAACAGTCATGAACTGTGTTGTTCATCTCATAAAACAACTGCAGCACAACTTTCCCCAAAAATGGTGCATCAATGTTCCACCTATATATACATGTAGGTCATAAGCCTGTTGTAACTAAAACATCATAAACAATTATTGGTTTATTGGCTGTTTTCTGCGAGTAGAATATTAGATGGTTGCATGGTCAATTTGGACTGACAAATGCCATTGATCATAGTACTAAGGTTCATAACTGATGAAAGGAATATGGGGCACATTTTAATTTACGAAATTTTAGGCAAAAAGATTACTAGAAATGACATCGCATGCCTAATTTTGAAACAGCTAGTTTCCGATATTGTTGTGTTACTTGAACGCAAATTTACGCAAGTTACGCAAGTTACTAACGCAAGTTACTAACAATAAGCATGGCTTAAAGAATTAAAATAAAATTAGCAAAGACCAATTCCGTACTCCAAAGAATTATCGTGAGATAAAATAATTCTTGGTTTCCTCGATCTATTCAACTGTGTTCATTGTTATGCATCGTTGTTATTATATGAATACGCATTTTAATATTCACCAACAGTTTGCAGATTTTTTTATACATTTTTTCCCGTATAATTTCAGGGTGTTGAAAGTCGAGGAGATTAGCCTCCTGACTGGCCAGGTAAGTTTTCTTGAGATAGTTTTTTCTTGTCTGCCTCGGATAATTATTTCTGTAGAGGTTAATGACATTTTATTTTTGACTTGCACCCCCTCCTCCTACATAGACTATTTAATGGAGTGGTATATTTTTGTTTGATTCGAATTTTATCTCATTTATGACATTTCATTAATCTTATTTCAACCCAAAATCATTATAAGGTTTAAATGCCTTAAATACATCAGTGAGTGACCCAATGTAATAAAAATAATTACGTAGCATTCCATTATCTCGCATATTTATCTGCTTAATGTTTTTTGGCATCAGATGGTCAGTAATAAGGAAAGTTTTTTTTTCTTCGAAAACAAAATTAACTGCTACAAATGGAAATTTAAATGCAATTTTATTTTAGATTTAGGTTAATGTCATAGGGTGACACGTCTTAGACGCCAACTATTGACAAATGAATGCAAATAGCCTACATGTCATTTTTGAAGCCAACTGCAAATTTTCAAATTGCCAATATTCAGATTTCATCCGTTTTTAGTGACACGCATTAATTTTCTAATAAATTTCAGAAATAGTGCAATATAAGATTATACAAGACTTTCAACTGTGGTTGTGAAAAAAATTATTGTTGTTATCCATTGCGAATCCAGTCCTACATCTTTGTTTAGATTTGTTTTTCAATTTTTAATATGGAATTGAGTGGAAGACGGCCTATTTTTATTAATAATAATAATAATATTACAGTCTAAGCGAAAGCTATAATAGCTTGTTGCCGTCAATCTTATTAATCTTGCGTTCATAAAAAATATCAAGTTGAAGTGTTATACATATATAAACCTGTAGTCTTAAGTTAAAATTCTTACAATGAATTGGCAAAATATTTATGAATACAGTATGTATATATATATATATTTTTTTTTCAAATTTAGAAAGTTGAAAAAAGAGACAAAGCACAATTAGATGGGATATTTTTCAGGTAAATATTTTTCATAAATATAACAATCTTGAATACTTTATATATACATGTATATAATTTTTAGAATCGCAGGTAGTAGGTTATGGGATCAGCTATTAAAAATATTTTATCACATCCTTCAGGAAACTTCTACGTATTCTAAAGATAATTGTTCCAGGATGGGCAACACCTGAAGTAAGTTGAGAAATTATTTGAGGAATATTGGTCCAAAAAGTAAAAAAAAAAAAATCTTTTTCATTGCTAATGCAAATAATGGCTTCTTTGCAGGCAGCATATTCGCTACTTATTGTAGCATGTCTGCTTGCCCGCGTTTTTGCTGACATGTGGATGATACAAAATGGGACATCCATTGAAAGGTAAGATATCACAATTGTAGCAATAACTACTGTGCATGTTTGGGAATTAATATACCTTTTTCGTTTCAATTTGTATTAAAAGAGCAATAATAGGTCATGATAAAAAGCAGTTTGCTAAGCAACTTGGATCTTTTATTCTGGCTATGCCTATTGTGAGTATTATGATTTTTTGGCGCTATTTGACTTTTGGAAGTTGTTTTTTCCATTGTTATTTACTAAATCAAGCCCGGTTTTCCTTTTTTAATAGATATCTTCAATAAATAACGTTTTAAAGGTACATGTAGCTACATGTATAATGCTCATTTCATCTTTTTATACACATCATAAATTACAGTAGATTCCTTACATTTTCTTATATATTTCAGTACAGTATTAATGAGCTGAAGTTGAGATTTAGGCATAGATTATCATCATATCTACTGGAACAATATATGAGGTAATATTCATACGTAATACTTTAAATTGTCAAGTTACAAAAATATTGATGCTATTATTGACAAACTTACCAAGATTTCATTTTGCAAATTATTAGCGAGTTTACTTATTATAAGATGAGTAATTTGGACAACCGAATAAACAACCCTGATCAACTATTAACGCAAGATGTAGATAAATTCTCAGACAGTGCTGCTGAAGTATACTCAAGTTTATGCAAGGTAATCTATGAGTTTTTGTTTGTTTATTGCGGAGTTCATTGTTGAGAATTTGTGCAGTCTTAGATTGTTTTTTTTAATAATATTTTCAGCCCATTCTAGATATAGTCATTTACGTGGGAAAATTATCATCTAGTATAGGAGCACAGGTAATTTACTAAACCCAGTTTACAAAAAAATGAAAGAAAGTTATTGCATATTGCTTCAAATAATTGAATTCAGCACTTTCTGACTTTTCTGATTTAGGGGCCTCTTTCAATGATGGGTTATTTAGTCTTTGCTGGGCTATTAATGTCTCGGATACGACGTCCAATTGGTCGGTTGACTGTTATGGAACAACGTTTAGAAGGGGAATACAGATACGTTAATTCAAGAATTATCGTCAATAGGTATCACTCTAATTAGCACTTTCTCTGTACCAAACGTGAAACAACTGTCACTAATTAATTATTGTCATGCAATTTATCATTTTGTTTTCTTAAATTAGTGAGGAGATTGCCTTCTATCGTGGCAGTAAAAGGGAGAAGGCAACGCTGGACACATCATTTAAACAACTTGTAAATATTTATCCCTAGAAACTGACTTATTAAGATATTCTTTTCTGGATAAACTGTAAATGAGTTCAACCTAATTCTGTTTTCAGATAAATCACCTAAGAAAATCCATTCAATTCAAATTTGCATTAGGGATGTTTGAAAGCATAGTAGGCAAATGTGAGTCCTGTTTTCATCAAGTAATTATTGTCATTAAAACTTGGCTTATATTAAACATGCTCTTTATTCTTGTAACAACAGATGTTGCTACTGTCGTGGGCTATTTAGCAATAAGTCGCCCATTTTTGGACTCCAGTCATGGATACACCCAGTTATCACACAATGACCGTTTGGAGGTAAACTGAATAAAGTGAAATTATTGACATTATTATAAAATACTGAAAATTGATTTACATTATAATTTTAGAGTTATTATCGAAGTGGGAGAATGTTACTGAAGCTCGCAGAAGCTATTGGTAGACTTGTTTTAGCTGGCCGAGAAATGACACGATTAGCAGGGTGAGGAACAGTTCTTAATTTTCACTAAGCCAAGGGAAATCCCATTCGAAAAGTTTTCTACAAGTTTCATACTTTTTTAAAGATTTCCTACACGATTTGAAGATTTTAAAATTTTATTTTAATTAATGGTTGCAATTATATATTATAGGTTTACAACACGTGTGAGTGAATTGATAAACGTTTTAGATGACCTGCGAAAAGGACGCTATGAACGTACTATGATTACTGATCAAGGAAACATGAATGGTACTAACAAAGGGCAAGCATTATTAAGAGTATACCTAGTTTTATCAATTTATCATTCTCATGGTTTAATACTTGTCCAGGACTAAATTCCGAAAAAGCTTGCAAAAAATCTGATCTAGTACCAGGTCGTGGACGACTCATTTTTCAGGATAACATAATACGATTTGACCACGTGCCTTTGGTTACCCCAAATGGCGATGTTCTAGTAACAGATCTGAATTTTGAGGTATATTTATTGGAATTTTAATGTTTTACGAATGTTATACAATTCTAACATACAATGCATGTTTATAAATATTTAGGTGTGCTCAGGAATGAATGTTTTAGTGTGCGGGCCAAATGGCTGTGGAAAAAGTAGCCTTTTCAGAATTCTAGGAGAAGTAAGTTTTAATAAAAATAATTTACGAACTCCAGATTTACTGAAAATATGACGTGTCCCAACTAAAAATTAATATGCAATGTATTTATAGCTTTGGCCATTATTTGGTGGAGTTTTGACCAAACCAGAAACACGGAAGCTATTCTACATTCCTCAAGTAATTATCTTTAATCAGAAGTAAACCAAAATATCATTAGCTCAACCTCTTTCTGTTAGTTTATTATAACAATGAGTCTCACGTTGATTTGGTTATTTCCTAAAATATGGAAAAAATAACTTGACTAAATTTTTACATTTCACAGTTTGATATTTAATAAAAGAAAGTCATTTACTGTAAATCGTTACTCAAATTTTGCACCTAGTTTGATGTGGTTTAAACATGTGCCATCCCAAAACCAAAACAAGAACTTGTTAACAGAGTAATAACCTTACATGAGATACTCATGCATATTTTTTTTTTCAAAAGAGACCTTATATGACACTGGGAACACTACGGGATCAAGTTATATATCCTGATTCCCGTGATGATCAAATCAAAAAAGGAATTAGTGATGGTGACTTAATGGAATTCTTGGATACGGTAAGCTTGACAATTCTGTTTTATATAGGAATTCAAATTATAAGCTAAGTAATGAACGTTGGTTATTTTCCATTCAAGGTTCAGTTAACCTATGTGTTAGATAGGGAAGGTGGCTGGGAAACCGTTCAAGATTGGATGGATGTTCTCAGTGGTGGAGAAAAGCAGCGAATTGCTGTAGGCAGCAACTGGATATTTGAAATATTCTTGAATATCAGCAGTCTCAAAAATTAATAAGCATATTTTTTATTCACTTTTAGATGGCGCGCTTATTTTATCATAAGCCACAGTTTGCCATCTTAGATGAATGCACAAGTGCCGTGAGCGTCGATGTTGAAGGATCAATGTATCAGTATTGCAAAAAGGCAAGCAAATGACTAAATTGTTATGTATTAACAAATTGTTTTGTTTAACGTTTGACTGTAATGTTTAATATGCAATTTTTTAGGTTGGGATAACACTCTTCACAGTATCTCATCGTAAATCCCTTTGGAAACATCATGAGGTGAGAAAGTTGAAATGATAAATTCATGCTTACAGTATTTGAAGCACAGTTTCTTAATGTTGTTCATTTTTCTTAGTATTTCCTTCACATGGATGGGCGGGGCAGTTATGAATTTCAGAAAATCGATGACACTACTGTTGAATTTGGATCTTGAAAACTGGAAATTTAGAGAAAAGCGTTAGAAAAATATACTGCACAAATCAAAAACTGGATCATATTTTTAACAACAATGATTTAATTAAATCTGAAGCATTTTTAGTAAAAGAAGGTGCCAATTGGCTTTAGTGAAAATAGGCTACTTAATTAATGGAAAAAATCTCTAATAGTAGAATAATTAGTTTTCTTGTGGTATAACTCAATAACGATCAAATAATTTAATCCTGCTTAACTGTAGAACTTCCTTCCCTATTATTTATTTTACAACTCTTTACACTGAGGCCTTCAAATTATGACAACGATTATCATTGCATAATGAGCACACAGCGCGATACGGTAGTGCAAAAGTGCCTTAAATTCAAGCGAGCATCAGTTATTCATCCATAAACTACAAAGTAGTTAGGCCGCATATTTATTCTATTGCAGGGGTTTCTGCACAATACTGACACATTTTAACCTTTTAATATTGAGTTTTGGCTTTCCAAATTTGAAATGGTTATGCATTAACTAATAATTTGAAGTAGTTCTGGAAAATGATAAAAGGAAATAAATGTGTTAATCGTGAAATATACAAGATCGGTGCAACACATTACACAAAGAGTTATGTATGAAAAGTGGGAGGCTATTTTAACACCACCAATGCTTAGACTTCTTGCTGCATTCCACGTACCATCCCAACTCTATATTCTTTTAAGAACAGCACAGACATTTCTTAAAATGGATTCTATTACATTGCCCAGTGATTATCAAGGCATGCTTTTGTTATGCAAAACTATGAAAAACTTTTTTCAATTATTTTATCGCTTTTTAATTCATCTAATGAGGTTAGTGTTGGGATGTGTATTTCCTTTATATAAAAAATTTTATGTCATTCTTTAATCATCTGGTTTCTATAATATTTTTAAAAACTGGGGTTATAAAAAGTTTGAACAATTTGAAAGCAATAAATCAATGACTGTTAAAAGTTTCAAGATTATTCATGACAACTATTTTGTGCATCAAGGATACTCAAGTTGAAACAGAAAAAATTGCATCTTTTATTTTGGGGGAAGAGGGAACCCCAATCGGAAATGGGTTGTGTTCTAAAACTAACAGAACATTTAAAATAATCTATAATGTAACATTGAAAGACACTTTAATTCTTATAAAAGCTGATGAAAAAAATGTTTACTCTTAAAAAGGTGGTGTTGGCTATTTCAGAACACGTACAACAACCCATACATCAAATTATTAACAGATTGTTCAGTGTATTGTTTTAGAAAAATCTAAATAAATTGGTAAACAGGTTACTAACACTCATTGATGAGAATGTAAACGGATTAGTATCAAAAAGTCGGGCAACTTCAATAATACATGAAGAAGAATAACGCTCACAATTAGGTACTGTACGTACGTAAACTTACTTCTCGAGCTGAGTTAGTAGAAGAAACGGAGGAAAAATAACTATACAATTTGAACGAACACATTTTGACGTCTTTTGAGCTGCCAAAGCCCGACTCGGCTCGTCCATTGACGAAAAATTGACCGATGGTCATGCAATATAATATTATATGAGATTTATTATAAAAGTTTTGTATGCAGATTCTGACCGGAAAACTACCTAAAGAAAATGCAGTTGATCGATCATCTCTAACGAAAGGATATACAAAACTCCAACGTACATGCATGTACTAATTCATACCTGCTCGTGCAGTCTATGTTTGGATTTTCTTGACGCATAAACGATCTCAAAGATATTTTTGTTCTTCATTACAAGCGATTCGAAATGAATGAGAAATGTTTGCTGTAGAACGCAGACGCAGGCAACGTATATATACCACAGTGTATATACTGTGGAGCACGGTGTGCTGTGGAGTGTCGACGAAGGCACGTATCTTTGCGTATTCTGTGACGAAGGGCCCGCCAAGCGACCAAACAAGAGCGTGTGAACGCAGAACGTGACACGTGGGTTACGGCGCTTTAATCAAATGTCTGCACTTCGCTCACCAGCAGCACAGACTGTAAACACTACTGTGGTGTAATTTCACAAAAATCTAACATGAACGAACGGCAACTTCAAAAACGCGACAGTTGCATTCCAGAGCTATATGCTATATTTAAAGGCGAAGTATGACTAAAATATTCCATTATTAAACGCAAATAAACTAGCTTTTTTAAGTTGAAAATTGACGTAAATGTAACCTACATGCAGTTTTGCTCCTGTGCTATACAGTATGCATGTATACGTGCACTGTAGGTATATTGGATTATAGTTTTGCATCCGTTTAACTTGCAGATTGTTTCCATTAAGGATTATGGTGCGTTTGTAAAGATCCCGGGCTGCTTTAAAAATGGTAAGATGCTGCTGGTTTCATGTATTGATCTACTGTATAATCTTAAGCGTTGTTGTGTACGTATGCACATGTGTATGTACTAGTACATGTATATACCGACCTAGCTCTCACAATTTAACGTACAAGCAGTATATATACGATCCTGTTTTTCAGGTCTCATTCACATATCTCAAATATCTCAGACCAAAGTGGACAAAGTGGAAGATGTTATCTCCGTTAAAGATAATGTTTGGTGCAAAGTGATCTCCCTAGGGGTAATATCAAAGATCTACAGTCACGATGCATGGTATGAAAAATTATGAAATTGTAAATTTTACTAATATTAATTGTAATGTTTTAGGAGGATGGTGACAAAATTTCTTTGTCGATGAAGGTAGTTAATCAAGGATCTGGCATAGACTTAGATCCCAACGGAGTTCAAATTGGGTAAAGGCTGTTCATATATTACAAGACACTATAGCAGGGGTCGGCAAACCGTGGCTCCGGAGCCACATGTGGCTCTTTCGATGTCAAGATGTGGCTCTCCTACGGTATACACAAAATACCATAACAGGGTTCCCCCAGAAATTTCATTTTCAACTTCCCTGACTTAGTGGGGGAAAAATTTCCTTGAACAATGACAACGTGAAAAATTGACATTTTCCAAAATTGAAACATGAATATATATATTCCAGTTTCAATTTTCCACGTTTCCTAGTAGAAATTAGCAAAATTTTCCACGTGTTTCGTGTACAAATATATATATATATATATATTAAATTTACTAACGACAATTTGAAAATGGTAAAATTTTGTATTCGGTAAATGTTG
>JAQGBX010006852.1:0-12021 GCA_034698745.1 Megaphyllum sjaelandicum
CTGCTTCACACATTCAAAACTTTCAAGAGAGTGAGAGAAGGGCGGTCAGTGTGACCAGATAACTTCTCTTCGATTTTTCCTTATGAGTCCGTGCTGCCAGATTTATACACGTGCGTGTTGTCTTGAATCAGGGGCGCACTTTCAACATTTTATCATAATTGAATTCTATATATATAGGCTAGTAGAATTTTTTTCAAAATTCGTTTGTTTTTTTTCCCGGAGAGATTTGCATTTGATAAACCCACCTTTAGAGGTTTTCCTAGGTGGGCCTATAAAATTATTAGTTTAAAAAAAACTACGAAACAACCTTAACTAATTGGAAATAAACTAAAATAAAATCCAAATTATTAGGTTATTAAAAGTAAGTGATTTAGTCGTTGTTCCAGTTCTTTTAGCGATTAAATTTTCCGATCACTTAAAGTTGGAAATGTTTATTTAATTATTACGTTAAAATCTAATAATTGAATTTTAGGCTTCTTTTTTTTTATCTATTGTTTCCCAAAAGTTTTAACAATTTAAAAACGTTTCTAAATTTACAGCGAATTTACACTAAAAATTACTAACAAAAGCTGCATAAATTTAAATTTTTTCTTGTGCATTACCCGAGGATTTTGAAGGCATTGAATTTGAATTCTACACGTCAACGTCAATGGTTCAGTGGCAAAATGCCACGAGGGTGGCCTGGGTTCGATTCCCGTTTGCTGTACATTTTTTTTTCTCTTTTTTTCGAAATTTTTAAAATTTAATCCCGAATCTAATTGTGTTTCCCAAAATGCAGTTTATAAAAGTTGGTTGCTACCTTGTTGATGTGACAAATTATCAAGTACAAATTTGTAATGACTGCACTCTTATAAACAAACGCATGTACATGCATCCATGGATTTGTAAAATTTTCTTGCCATTAACAAATAATTTAAATACAATTCACACGCGTGATTTGATATTTCATTGAACATGTTCTGCGTGTGCATGTTTCCGTTTCACGCAATCACACGTGAACACGTTTGTGTACAACGGAGTTCATTAAATGCATTACAAGAATGCATTTCAAAATGCATTTGGTTTACGTGTGGGATTTTACCTAAACGAGCAATATGCATCGGCATGTTAACGAACCAATTTAAATAAAGTGCATGTCGTGATAAAATAATTGAGTATTTAATTCTTTTTTAATGTGCGATTGTATTTTAAAATGCCTTCAAAATTTCAAATGTATTTTAATTGCATTATGCCATCTATTAAAAATGCATTTGAAATATATACATGTATTAAACTGCGTTTGAATGTAAAATGCATTTAAAAAAATATTTCAAATTATATCACAAGTTTAGATGCATTCGTATGCAATATGAGACTTTTCATCGGAGGCAACAACCAGAAACGGAAGTTATCAAGAATAAAAAAAAATCCTAACACTGCTCCGAGATCCATTGAAACCACAGCCATAGGATCGTAGCCGAGAAAGCAAAGCTCCGCAAAGATAAGAAAGGGTTAAAGTCATGGCCGATTTGATAATGGAACTATCCCGGCATTTGCCTTAAAGGAATTGTGGGAAACCATGAAAAAACACAATCAAAGATAGCCGACATGAGAACCGAACCCAGGTCTACCGAATACGAGGCGCGAATGCTAGCCAATCAGCAACCTCGCTCGGTACTACTTTTCAAATTGGGTTGATTTTTCAATGCCTCTAATGAATAAAAATTAATACACAACTTGCGGGTAGTTATTATCGTGTTTTAAATTTCCATCATCATAACCGATTACTACAAACTTTAATTGAAATGCCATCCAACTTTATCTCTAATTCAAATTTAAGACCGAATTTTCTTCCTTTTAGAAATTATAGAACACAAAAATAACAGTCATTATATCTATAAATATATATTTTTTTAATTTTTGATATCATCTTAAATTCGGGATCTTAGTCTTTTGTTGCAATATTTGTAAAACGTTATTAGACATATCAAACTGTGGACAATTGTTCAAGAATTTTTTAAAAATTAAATTGCTTCTCACTTACATTTTCTTACAATCTTGAACAATCTTTTTTTTAAAAATTTAAATACTTGATAAAAACATTTTCAACATTAGCTTTTTAAAAAAAATATATATATTATATTTTTCTTTACTAATTTATGTTCCAATAATGCTCATTTTTTTTTTGCAAATTTTAATATCAAAAAAATCAAAAGTTTTCAATTAACTTATAATAAAATTCAATAAAATAAATTTAAAATAACATATGAAAAGATAAACTATTAGTAAAATAACGGGGAATCAAACTTAGATTGCCCGTGTGGGATGCGAGCAATTTCTAGGCGATTTTCGCGTACAATTTCAGATGCTAATAGCGATATTTTATGAATAAAAACTTTAAACGAAACTATCAAAATTTGTGGTTTAGTGGTAGAATTTTAGCCTCCCATACATGGATATTTTTCACTATGCATGGCGAATTCAACTGGGCACACCGATGTAGCTGCAATCATCTTGCGGGTGCAACCTGATCACGTGTCATATTATTGCACGGTGCATCACACCACGTTTTATCAGCCGAAAACGCGAGTGCAAATCGTCTGCCCAAGCAGCGCCAATTTCGAAAAGAACCATTCAGGAAAAAAAAAGGCAGATAAATCTAAACAAAAGCATCCAAAATATTATAATAGCGGATTCTACTCTTCCAAAAAATCTGCACCGGTGTACATTAACAGTATATTAACAGTTTCAAAACACAAATTTTCAAAGTTACATATGATTCCGAGTAAAAATTTGCAAAATTTTCCACGTTTTCCCGAGCAAAATTTAGAAAATTCTCTACGTTTTCCCGTGGAAAAATTTTTAAAAAGTCTCTGAGGCAAATTTGCAACGTTTTCAACAATTTCCGACCAAACATTTGCAAATGTTTCACCTGTTTTCGACTGCAGAATTCTACACTGATTTTTGAGGCGAAACTTGGAAAATGTTTAACAGATTCTGAGCACAAAATTGCAAAATTCTATAGGTTTTCCAATGTAAAATTTGTAAATTTTTCTACGTTTTCCCGAAGAAAAAATTGAAAAATGTCCACGTCGTTTATCCGTGGAAAAATTTGCGATATTTTAAACATGCAGTTTCTGAGCAGGTTTTCCCCGATTAAAAATTTGCAAATTTTTCATGTAGTCAATTTCGCAATATGTTTAACAGTTTAGGAGGATGAATTTGCAAAATTTATCACAGTTTCTGATAAAAATTTGCAAAATGTTCTGCTGCTTTTGACTACACATTTCTACAATTATTTTTTTTTTGCGAAATTTGTATAATTTTCCATAGTTTCTGTGCAAAAATTTGCAAAATTTTTCCGGTTTTCCAAGAAAAATTTTGTATTGTTTTTCATGGAAAATTTTCAAAACTCTCAACAGTTTCTAAGGAATAATTTGAAAAATTTGCACAGTTTCTGAGCAAAAATTTGAAAAATTGTCAACAGATTATGAGCATAATTTTTGAAAATTTTTCACAGTTTGAGCAGAATTTTGCAAAATTCTACAGGTTTTCACGTTAATTCGGGGACAAATTTGCAATATTAAACAGTTTCTGAGCACAATTTTTTCAAATTTTTAACGATTTTTGAGTAGAAATTTTTACAATTTCAACGATTTTCGAGTAGAAATTTGTACAATTTCAAGTTTTCGGGGCGAAATTTGGGAAATTTTCCACAGTTTTTTAGCACAATCGTGCAAAATTTTCCAGGTTGTCTGGAACAAACTTTATAGAAAAGTGCTCTGTTTTTCCTAGCAAAAATTCTCAAAATTTTTAACAGTTTTTTAACAAAAATTACACAATTTTCCAGGTTTTCCTATTTGGCTAATGATTATGGTCTACCTTCACTATGCTAATTAAATAAATCTGTAAAATGTTTAAACCCAGAAAATCACTGAAAATATGTGAAGTTGGCATGCATGCAGGGTTTGGTAGCCGGTGGCCCAGGTCGCCCCTCCCCTCCCCCCCTAAAAATGCTTCTAGTTACGCCACTGTATAGATAGCAAATACTTTTACATTTAAATAAATTAAAATTTTCATTATAAATCTGCGTCAAATAAGCCTGATGCCTGCATTTTTTTCAAACCCAAAGTCTATAGACCAAAGAAGCTTAATTTCGACATACTATATTCTCAGGGCCACCAACAGTCATTAAAACAAACTTAATCAGGGCATCGAGTCTTTCGATGCACCAATTAACTCACCAATCGTAGTCTTTGTAAACACAATTTTCAAAATTGGCAAATTTCCATATATATATATGCGTATACTTCTAAGTTCACGATGTTGGATATACATTTGTGACATATAACAGCGAGTTCTATTTAAACTGAAGCGCGTCTTCATCGAGCATTTTATTTGAATTAGCGTCATTCATCGTTTCCTGTGCTCCTGTATTTCACGACAAGAAATAAGAAAAGATGAAAACGTTCGGAAACATATGGACAATGTTCCTCAATGCAGGCCTTCTCGCGCCCGCACAACCTGCACGAATTAACGTCTCGTGTCACCTATTTGCTGAACAGGATCACCATTTAGCTTATTTTTGGACTAATCCTAGTGCAATGGGGAGGGTTGACGTAGAAAGCGGGATCATTTGCAGAGACATCAAAACTCCTGCGGATGCATCTCTTACCAGGCCAAGTTTACGGAAATTGAGTCCGCATCCGGGGAAGAAGTTTTACATCCTCTTCGAACGATGCGACCTGGATGTCTTGCCGAGCAGCTTCCTGGCATCGACTAAGGTCTCGTACATGGCTTTCTTCGAATGCAACATGACTAACATTCCGTACGGACTCATCAGTGCCCAACGGGACACGTTGCAGTTGTTGCGGAACATCCATAGCCACGTTGCAAGAGGGGTAATTTCAGCTGGTGGATTCTAATACAATCCTAACATGGAAGTGGTCTTATTTGTAAACTCTTCAATCCTAAGTGTGGAAGGAGATTCATTTCGTGGCTACCCTAATTTAACTAAATTGATAATTATGAAGGAAAGAATCCGGAGATTGGACAAAGGCGCCTTGCATTGCTTGACCAAACTGAAGGAACTGCTTATCAACGAAAACGAAATTCTTAGCCTGGACACCGATGTGTTCAGTGACTTAATCAACTTAGAGACGCTGGAAATCCAAGACAACCGACTGACGAAGCTGACTGACGAAACACTTGATCCGTTAAAAAAACTGAAACACCTTGAATTGCGAGGTAAGGCAACTTCCCTAACTATGATAAATTGATAATGCTAATACAATAGTTACATTTTTGAAATTTGACGTTTGAATGCGGAAAATGTTGAAAATTTGTAATCTGAAAAAGTTGGCAAGTTTACAAATTTGTCCAGGGAAACTGTTGACATTTTTTGCAGAGTTCACCTTGGAATCTGATTATAATTTTTTTTTAAATATCTCCTGGAAAACAGTTGGAATTTTTTCAAATCTGTTCTGGGATAGATTCAAAATTTTGCAATTTTTTTCCTAGAAAACCATTGAAAATTTGCGCAAGTTTTTACTTAGAAACTGTTGAACATTTTGCAATTTTGCAACATAAATTTTGGATTCTGATAACTTTAATACGCTGAATATCCTTTACTTATTCAAAATAAGTCATTTTTCCTTGGCGTTTCCAGACATTTTCAAGTTCACTGACTTGTCCAGGTCGAGGAAAATCCTATAGCAAAGTATTTCATGAGCATAAATACGTCTTTCTCTTGTGACAGGATGATGGGTTTAAAACGCGTACACTTCAACGCAAAATTGTTGCAAACTTTGTTTTGCAACGTGTTTCAACCCCACTCTCGGTCGATCAAAGGGTGTTTCTGAAACAAATTTCACTTCGCAGAAGCGAAATGGGTGGTGACTTCAAAAAACGTGGTTTTCGCTGTGCGCCACATTTTCATGAAACCTTGTTGCAAATCAATGTTTTGCAACAATGTTGCGTTGGTGTGTACGCGCCTTAATCCTTTTGAAGGGTCAGAATAGGGTCACATGTGTCAAGTCGCTGTGACAATGGCAGAAGGGGCAACTGCTATTTCAGTAATTCTAAAAATGAGATATATTAGGGACCTGAAAGAGATATGAGCATGTGTGAGCCTTGTCACACATGAAAAAGGCCTTGGTCAAAGAATACCTAGATCACACTGTGAAAATCAGTGCCATCTATTGAGAAAAGGCGATTTTTAAAGTGGTGAACCCACCCTTTTAAGAATAATTTTATTTTACTTGAAAATTGCGAACAAAGTTTTCATTTCATTAACTTATCATAATAAAATTACCTCATGTTATTTCTATAAAATTTATTTTCGTCAAACTTCTCGATGTCCGCAATATTTTCAACCGGGGGAAGGAATTGATTATCGACTACTGTATATATTCTCATGGCCACGAACAAACTAATTCATTGAAATAAAACCAAAACACAGATCATATCTATTAAAAATAGTTTCAGGCTTTTAAAAGTTCCGTATTTTGATGCTCGTTTTACATTCATCATATCTTAACCCTCTCAGTCACCCAATATTACCCCCTGATCCAAAATAATTCATACTTTGAAAAATGAAACAATATATATGTTCTCTAATTTTTTTCAGATTTTTTTTTTTTGAAAATTAGAAGTTTTACGAAAACAATGGCATAATTTGTGGAAAAAAAATTAATAATGACATTTTTTTTAACCACAGGATGTGATTTATTAGATAGATGCAAAAAAAATCACTTAAAAAAATTAGAAATTCATTAGAAACAATGTTTTAGTTTTTGCTAATTACCACTAATTCCTTGGCTATGTGGATCGATGGCCAAAGTTAGAAAATTTTCATTCATTTCAATTTTAAAGTTTGTCAAGTTTGCGAAGAGAAATTTTCCAAAATTTTCCAATGTTTTCGAGGTCAAATTTTCAACAAAATCATAATACATTGTAATATTTAAAAGAAAATTGTCTTGCTAATTCAGGGTTCCCCAAGATATTTCATTTTCCCTGGCTTTTCCCTGACTTTGGTCGGAAAACGTGAAAAATATACAAATTTGCACTCGGCAAACGTAAAATTTTTTGCAAATTTGTACTCAGAAAATAGGCCATAAGCTAACTACAGTAAATGGAAGTCTTAATTTTGGTTCACCATGACTGTGATAAATTTCCCTGACTTTTTCCTTACTTTTCCAGACACTATAAAGTTTCCTGACTTTTCCAGGTCTGGGAGAACCCTGTCATTGTTCAGGAAAATTTGTTTGAAAATCTGGAAAAGTCATGAAAATTAAATAAGAACTTACTGGAGGAACCCTTTCTAATTTTCTTAATGCCATTTTCATAAATTGTTCTCTAATAGTGTGGATAGACTTTTGTAGGATTATTTTAATAGAATTAAAATGTTATTTGAAAATTGACCTCAGCAAAACAAATGAAAGACGTGTTAAAAAGAGGATGGGGGCCCCCCCGGTTCATTTTTCTTTTCATATTTTTTTTAAAGTTATATGTTTAATCCATATTAAAATAAATTTCGTTGCATTAAATTATGTGTCGTTTGCTAAAAACTTCCTTACCACTTCAGTTAATATTTCAGCCACTTGGTGGCGTTTCAAAACTGTTTTTGCATCATGTATGCTAGCATTGGCGTAACGTTTGGAAAATACTTAAAAAAGTCGCAATTTTAAAATATGAAAACCAGAAAATGGAATCTAGTGTTTAGGATGTATCACAAAATTCAAAGCTATGTAAATCTAATAAAAAGCTGACAAAGTAATGGTAAATTTAAAGAATAACTGTCGACCTGCATGATGAAGTAGCTATTTCTAAGCAATGCATTATAAGTACATTTATGAAAAAGTACATCATGGAAAAGGGCAGCCATATTGGAAGTATATATAAGGTATTCTGTTCTAACCAGACTTTTTGGACGACCCTCATCCGCGGCCAATTTGTTAGAGGAAATGAAATTAAATGTGCAATAATGGGTAAGGGGTAATATTTTCCTGATCAAGACCTTGCCAAGAACCTTCCCCGGATGTTCTTGAGTATTGGTGAAAATTTTCGGAGCAATCGGACTTGCGGATACAATTATCCTGGCTCACAAATGAATCCAAGATCGACGCGTTTGGTATTATATATATATAGATTATGATGGTTTCAATTTTGATGAGTCTGATGATGACGTCATCCATTATTCTCATTTTCTTAGAAAAATACATGTTTTTTATGAAACGTTAATCAAATTTTAAGTAAACCCTACCTTTTTTTTACCAAAACTATTTTAATGTAATTATCGGAGAAACATTGCTTCACACTTGGGAAAGGTTGCGCTTTTTCTTTGAAAAAATTCGAAGTAATTTTGCGGAAATCGTCACATTTTTATTCGAACATTTCAATTTTACTTTTCAGGCAACAATTTCCACTGCGACTGCGATTTGCAGTGGTTGCAGGATTGGATTTTGAACGCCACCGATGAAAGGCAATCTGAAATCCCTCAAGTTCTGCAACAGCAGCAGTAGACCAGCCAAGAAAACCATTAAGAAGACAGAATCACGTGATTGTTCGATAACAAATACTCAAACAGACGATCAAACTTGGTTTGACCATGTAGTGTCCTTTCTTTTTTCATTCCTTGTTATGTAAAAACAGCTGAAATTCCCCTGAATGATTACGTTTCCCTCCATAGACAGATAATTTCTCGATGTTGGCCAACTAACGTAATACGAATTACGAATACAGTGGCACCCTGATGAGGCTTCGTTAAAACGAACACACTTAATTCGAATTTTTTATAGTATGTCAACTCATTTCTAGTTCCTATTACTCGCTTATTCACTATTTCACCAGTTTTTTAAGCATCTAATAGTTTAATTTCTCACAAATAATATTGCAGATATCGATAGATGTCGCATGTTTTAACTTTTTAGGGCCGAGTTAATTATTCTTATCTTACAGCGCGAGTGCATGAAACGTACAACTATTTCACTATTTTTCATACACCTAATCGTGATTCCTAGCAAATATTGTTACGGGTATCTATAGATTTGACGGAGACAAACGTAATGACTTGTCGCATTTCTGGGTGAGCAAACCAGCGAAGAAACTCAAGAAGATGACAGTACCACGTGAATGTTACATGAACAAATCTCGGCTAAACTTATCAGATGATCAAACGTGGTTCAACCACGTAAAGTGTCTTTGAAATGACATTTGTTTAACCAAAAGATCACAACTCGTAAGCTGGTGCAAGAACAGTTAGTTATTGCCCATAAAAGAAGCGTTTTCCAGTATACGGTATTTCTCGATTGTGGCTAACTCATGGCTTACCATGTCGAAATTGATATACAGTATGCCACGAGACAAATACATCTGAGCATTTTAATAACTTCTGCTTGGAAATCGTGCGCATTTGTAAAAATAAAAATTTTAGAATTTGTCACATTTTTCTTGAAAATTTTAAAAGTTTTAATATTGGCCCAATTTCTGTTCGGAAAACGTGCAAGATTTTGCGCGTTTGTCCTTGGAAACTATTGAAAACTTAGCAAATTAACGCTGCAAAAAATCTAATTACATGTATAGGCGCTACATGGAGGACCTTGAACATTTTAAAGTAAAAATAATATATAATACTTTTAAATGCTTGCGATTTTCCCAACCAAACGTCTAGACCAAAGAAGTTTAATATCGACATAATATATTTTCAGGGCCACCAACAGTCGTTAAAACAAACTTATTTATGCAAACAGTACATTGTATAACAAATCGTAAGCTTAAAAAAACATTTTCATAATTGGCAAATGTCCATGTCCGAGTTCATAGCCATAGTGAGGCAGAGTTGGCAGTTGTTAAATAACTTATTATTTAACTAAAGTTATGTGAGAGAGTTCAATTGAAAGAGGCGGCATGCCGAAGTGCTGAGAGAACGAACGAAACACTTTGTTCGTCACGAGAGTACAAAAATGGGCTCCGAAAGCCAACAAGAAAAACACGAAGGCGTAAGGCGGTGGCGCGAGGCACGAAACAGGGCATCTGCAGCCCCAAGACAAAAGATCCAAAACAAAATCTCGGATAGGAAAAACGAGGGGTGTTTCCCCAAAGATAAAAATAATGAAAAAATCAGATACAAAAAGGCGAGTTCAAAACAATAACTTTTTAGGAATGAGCGAAAAAAAAAAGGGACAGCTCGAGAAAATCTTAGGTCTCTCCAAGCGAGAGCCAAAAGCAGGACTGCTTCGTCTTCATAAAGCTCTTTCCCAGGTAGCCTTCGGTCCCCGACCTGGGGATCCCCCTGGCGGCAAAAATGTGGAGGGTCATGACCTATGACCCGGAGAACATGCATGCTTCGCCCAGTCATGCAGAGAGGCATTTCAATCGTGTAGAAATGTGGCCAGGGTCACCACATCCCTCTGCTTAAGAGGGAGCACCCCGTTGCGACCTGAAAGATGAAGAGAAATAGATAAAACGAGATCGGGAGTACAACGTACGCATGGGGGGAGAAGGGAAGAGGAGAAATATGGGGGGATCGAACGGAGACAGAGGTGGAATGCATAATATGAACCATTAGGGCGTTACTTTGAGTAGGAGGATGCCCGGCGGGCATCATCCTTCCAATTTGGGGGGTTGCGCCGTTCTTCTTCGCGCTGTCGACGGGCATAAGCTCGGCAAGCAGCCCTTTCGCGGGTGGCCCCGGAACCCGTTCCAGGGGGGTTGTGGGCCACGCAAGGCCAGGGGGATTGACGGAGTCGTAGGAAACGTCGCTGTTCGCGGGCTAAGTTGGATCTAGGACTGGCAGGCCTAGCGAGGGGCCCATCATAGGGCCGTGGGCCCTCAAGGATGGCCCTAACCATACAAGATTCGACTTCGCATAGCCGAAGAGGGGGAGGGGAGGCCGGACGACCAGGCTCGGTGTCTTCAGACTTGGGAACAATCTTTGCAGCTCCCTCAACCATATCTTGGGCTTCATTTACGTTGGGCGAGGGTCCTGCGGCGGGAAAGACTTCCCCAAGCTCTACGTCCATCAGTGCAGGCAATTCGGCAGGGAAGATCCTCAGGGAGACGTGGGGGGCCTCGATGCCAGCTTCGGCGTAATACTGGCGCAAGGGCTCGCAAGCCTCGGAGGCTAAAGTACGGAGGACTTCTGGTGGGCGGCTCGGGCGGATGACTCGGGTGCGCAGGCCCTGGGTGGCCGGAGTATCATTAGTAACAACGTGTCCATCTTGCAAGCGGATGGGGCTGAGGGCCCGGTCGACCATACGGGGGCCCGTTGTAATGGGGCTCAGGGCCTAGGAAACTGAACGACTAGGCTCTGGAGGGGGGAGTACAGGTAGGGACGAGGGGGCCCGACTAGGGCCAGGCAGAGGAGAGGCGAGGAGGAGGGCATGGGAAGGGGTTGGTACAGCTAGGAAGGCAGGGGTTGGGGAGGGTACCCAAGGGGACCAGAAGTCGACTAGTCGCCAACTGGGGGTCCTTGAGACAGCCATGGGAGGTTGGGAGGGGGACCAGAGCAGGAAGTCTTCGTCTCTAGACGAACCTGGGAGAGAGCCGAGAGGAGAACACAGTAAGCGGTGTGAGGTAAGCCAAGGAGACGAGCCCAGTTGAGAATTAGGGCTAGCGCGAGCTCGGACTAGAAAACCTGAAAAAGATGTAGAGTCAGGAAGGAAATTCGTTAGGATGGGGGGGTAGGACTCCAGGGGGTTTCGATAGCGAGGGGGGACCCCCTATGGGTCCCCTTGCAGGGTACAAACCTGAATTTTCCGGGTGAATACCGGATGTCGGGGCTGGGGTCCCCTGCACGGGACGAGGGCAGGCTTCGGGGGCTAAAACGGTAGTTTGAAGGATTGTATTAGCTTTGGGGATCGCAGGCGTGTGAGATGACGATAGGGGTATCGGAAGAGTGAAAGACGAACCTGGTTCCATGGGTCGAGTGGGTCGAAATGGAGTCTGGCACGGTTCGGTGCGAAGGTCCGGATGTTGCCTGTCATCGGTGTCCTCGATTCCCGAGAATAGTCCAGGGAAAACGACACCACTTACGGGAGCCTG
>JAQGBX010006853.1:0-12021 GCA_034698745.1 Megaphyllum sjaelandicum
ACTTTAATGGGACCCATTAATCCCATTAGTCTCATTGAATTTTTGAATGAGACTGTATGGGATTTATCAGCTGGGAATGTCATTAAAGTTGATGGCATTATCAATGAACGTGTACAGTTCCCTTAACAAACAATCTCACTAATATTCCTTTTCCAATTACTAGTAGTTTAGTATGAAGCTTGTTGAACATCAGCTGGTCACATTGCCGTGCCTTTCACTTCATCACGTGGTGCAAGACTAACAATCCCATTGGACGATCGCCAAATTTTATCAAAAAATTGCATCTAAAGCTGTCAGTGTACTCAGTGAGCTGATCAAAAGTGTAATATTGGATTGCAATTCCATTTCCAAAACGTTAAGATGTCATGGGTAACAGTTATTGCTAGTTTTAGGGATTGCAAACCCACTCAACCGGAAATCAATTACGTTTTTTTTTCAGATTTCAGAAAAAAAATCTGGTAAAAAAAGAGTTTACTGCAATCCCCTGAAGCACGTATACAGCTCTAGCTCAATAGTGACAACGTTGTCGTTAGTCAAATGCAACGCAGGTTCGTTATTTGACGTTTCTGATTGACTTATTGTGTTGTGCGCCATGTTTGGCCCCCGGCGGCCATTTTTGAAACTAATGGAACAAGCGCGACGAATATTGATCGAAAAATTGCACTTATTTTTTCCCCTCTTCCGAATATTGCATAACATAAGCTCGTCAGTAATGGCTCTCCTCTAATGGCCAAAAATCAAATTTCCTAGCAGAACTGCTAATTTTGAGTAGGCATGCACTCTGGTGAATTTATTTTTGGCGTTGAGAATATCCTTGGCGTCAATTTTCAAGGTTTTCACTTATCTTAGTAAAGGGGGAAAGAATTGAAAAACACGAACACCTCGTTAGTAACCGTCTAATTTGAATAAAATCCTGATTCGTGCAAAACGTTTTTTTTTGAATTCGCAGTTGTTACTTCATGCCTCGAAATTAGTTTTGAATCATGCAAAACTTTAAAAGCAACCCCTAATTAGTCCTCGTTAACCGGATGCTAACATGCTATACATTCATAAGCCAAACAGGTTTCCCAAAAATGTTGAATTTCAAATAATATTCCTCATTTGGTACAAATTCTGCTCCACCCTTTTCTTGAGCGAGGATTAAATAGAGCGTTTAATTAGGTTCGCTGATTTAAGAGATAAAAGCAAATCAATCACCTTGAAGACTGAAATCAAGGTAGTTTTCGAATCAAGTTAATGCGAAATTTCCCAGATTTTTGTCTCACCCGGTATCGGCGCACTCATTTCCTAGACCGTAAACAGCAGAAATTCGATTATCCGTAACATATGTAACAGGGTTCCCCCAGAAATTTCTGTTCAATTTCACTGACTTTTCCAGGTTTTTCAAACAAATTTCTTTTCAAATTCATTGACTTTTCCAGGTTTTTCAAACAAATTCCCCTGACTATTTCTTGTGACCAGCTGGCATTTGTCAAAATTGACAAATGCCAATGCTATCCAAAATTTTTGTAAAATCGACGCAACAATATTCAAAATTTTTTTGAAAATTTTCAAACAAGGATTTTGAAAATGTTTAAAAATGTTGCAAAATCAGCCTGACATTGTTTTTGAAAACTTGTATTAGGAAAATGTAGAAAATTAAAACTTGTACTCTGAAAAAGTTCAGAATTCTGCAAATTTGTCCTCGAAAATTGTTGAAAATCTTACAAATGTTAGGCTACTCGAAAACTGTTGAAAATTTGGGTTGTGACAACATGAATACGTTGAATTACCTGAATTTTTCAAAATAATTCTTTCCATCTTCAAGTGGTTGGACGTGATAATATATTAAACACTACAGTATATGGTTGTGAAGAACAAGTCTAGTTTACTATAATTTTCAAAATAAGTCATTCGTCCCTAACGTTTTCAAGTTCCCTTGATTTTCCAGGCTGTCCAGGTCTGGGGGAACCCTGCGTAAAGATAGGAATACACAACGAATGTTGGAAAATTGGTTAGACCACGGTTGGGAGACTTGTTTTCCAGTTTCGGAAACCAAGTTTCAGTTTCAGTTGGTGTGTTCTCACCTTAAGATACATGTAACTTATAAGTTTTCGATAACCCTGTACATACATGCATACACATGTTTCTTTAAATTACATAAGTTTTACATCAAGTGTGCAAAATGAATGCATTTATTGGTTTTAAAATGTGTTTGAATCATTAATTTCGCACACGTGACTTCACGACTTCGAAAGTGCCTTTCTGTCTGAGTATTATACCTGAACAGGGTTCCCCCAGAAATTTCATTTTCAACTTCTCCGACTTTTGCAAGTTTTAAAAATAAATTCCCTGACCAACGACAATGTCAAAAATTGAATATTTTGCAAAATCGACATAGGAAAATATTTTGCAAAATTCTCACTAATGACAATTTTGAAAATTTAAATTTTCAAAAACAATTGCATGAAAAAATGCTGAAAATTTGTAATTTTGTCCTCGGAAAACGAGGAAATGTAAAAAGGTTTCGAAATGGGCCCTGACAACGTTGAATTTCCCTGACTTTTTCAAAAAAAGTCATTCTTCCCCGACTTTTCCAGACATTTTCAAGGTCCCTGACTTTTCCCGGTTTTCCAGGTCTGGGGGAACCCTGCTGTATTATGTACTGAATTAGTGAGCCCACGGCTTTGTATGGGCTTGCATTATCTTGTACCTACTGTACATATTCTATTATCCGGTCATTCGTTTATCCGCTGTCCACGGTTTCTGATGACGGATAATCGAAGTTGTACAGTAGCATGTCTCCCCAATTTGCAGCGTGTTAGTCGTCACAGATGGCAACAGCCGCCATTGATGTACTTCTGGAACACCCAGCACGTGAGTGCATAAACCGTAGGCTTCGTTTTCGGATATATCCTGTTGTGAAGTGATAAAAATTCCCATTTTGGATGGCTCTAAAAAGGATTTTTCATCATCGGCCTACTTGAAAATGCATCCTCAGCCCACTGCCAAATTGAATTCCGACATCATATTGGCGCAGTTCCTCGGGCTGGATCACGTGACTTAATCGCCTGTTTAGCGTTTGAAGAAACAGCTCCTCACCCTCGTATTTATTTTTTTTTTTTTCAATTTACCTAGCCGAAACCTACAGCATCTAGAAAAAGGTGATTCTGTCATCATTCGGGTAATTCTGCGCTGCAATCATTGCATGGACACACCAAAAACAGAAAAAAACAATGTCAGCCAGTAATGAAATGCAAACGATTTTAACCCCTGAGTCAATAGGCGTACTCAAGTTGAGCAGTTTAAAAAAAAAAGGATTTCCAATTCATCATCTTCCCCCAGGGCTAAGACGTCCTCTAAGATGTGAGAAATAGTGAATTTTCAACGTAATTCGCATATTTTCGCGAGCTTCGAGGTAATTTGCAGGGAAAAAAAACAGTTGAAACCTTTTTAATTAAACTTATCAATCGATGGCGCCTCATTCCAAGTTGCTAATTGCGGCACGATCGTTTCCAAATTCCTTGCAAAAAACCAAGATTCATTCACGCCCCGAGAATCTTGAAGAATTTCTTAAAGGGAAACACCACTGATGAATGGTGTTAGAACTCCGCAGAAAGCCAAAAAAAAAAAAAAAAAGTTGAATTTTTAAAAGTTTCTGGTTTCCAGTGCGTTTTCTGTTGCGAGGCTCATGCCTTGTAAAAAATTGGATGAAGATAAAATGTCCAGTTTCCGAGAATGTCCAATCTGACGTTAAGATTTTATCTATCGAAATAAGAAAAGGGAACATTTTGTGCGCATTTAGTTGAAGCGTTGCTAAGTGATGTCCGAACGGGCAGTTTTACTTTCCTCTCGGACATAAATTTCGTTTTCTAATTAGGCTGGACAATTCCATGGCTACTATATCGAAAAAATTTTTTTTTCGTTTTTTGAAGAGAAAAAAAAATTGGTGAAATATCACTACTGAGATCTGGAGATTTATTGCGTTACGTTAGTACCCACTTGAAATATGGTACATATGTTGAGTTTTCAGCAATTCCTGTCGAAAAGAATGTTTTATAACAAAAACTGTTTTAACATTTAAAAACGTCCGAAACATTCCAAATTATAAAACTTAAAACTTTTCAAACTATGAAACTTAATAAATTGCAATTGATTCGACCATCATGTTTTCATAAGCCACATTAGGGGTAATCACTAATCAGACAGGATTTATCAATCTGACGTTGGCAGCTAGTAGTCGTGAAGTCACGTGTGCAAAAATAGACTCCTTAATTGATTTGAAACAGGGTTCCTCGGACCTGGAAAAGTCAGGGAACTTGAAAATGTCTGAAATACTCAGGGATAAATGACATATTTTGAAAATTTCAGGAAAATTCAATGTATAAATGTTGTCAAAATCCAAAATTGTCAACATTTTCCGACATGCAACATTTTCCACGTTCTCCGAGTTCAAATTTCAAAATTTGCAACAGTTTCAGAGGACAAATTTGTTGCAGAATTTTAAAAAGATTCTGAGGACAATTTTTTTAAATTCTCAACCTATTTATAGTACAAATTTTAAAATTTTTAACTTTTTCCGAGTACAGGTTGGTAAAATTTTGCAAAATACTGAAAAATGTCCTGTGCAGATTTTGCAAGCATTTTGCAACTGGCGTAACATTTACGACATAATACCTGCGAGGCTCAGTATTTCTTATTTTCTTCAAAACTGCTTTTCTAAACATGATATAATGTGAATAAAGTTTAGTTCCACTTTAAGGGAATTTCTGCAGGTGACCTCGACGATAATTTGCCCTTCCTTTACAATTTATTCAGTAAACAAAACCTTTTGTTTCTTATTCGTAAATGGCAACACCTTGAATTTAATGTTCAATGCCACGATGACCACTAGCATATTGTCATAAGAATTCTTCGGGGTTATTTCATCATCAACTGCAACCCATTAGAACGTGGACGATGTAGGTCAGCCAAAGATTTATGCCTCATCCCGCATCCCAATCTCGCTGCCATTTCCTGCAGATTTTATCAGTTTCATAGTTTCGAAATTGGCCACCGACTTTCATTAGTCCTTGCCAATTGTGTTTACCTGGCTTGGCATTCGACGAAAACGACGTCACGTGACGTACATGTATTATTCTTGTTCCTCATTTCTTCATCTTTATTTTTGGAACCTCTTGATGTTATAGACAACAATGATACTCGATCAGGGATTCTCTAGAAATTTCATATTCAACTTCCCTGACTTTTCCAGGTTTTTAAACAAATTTCCCCGACCAATAACAATGTCAGAATTGGTCAACATATGGAGTGGTCAGCTTAGACCACTCCATATGTTGACCACTGCCGTATGTTGACCAAATTTTCATACACAGGTTGATCACCATGCACGTTAATTTATGGGAGATGGACCTCCATATGTTGACCACCTCCCTATGTTGACCATTTTGTTTCTGCCCTTGGGTGGACAACTTACGGAGGTTTTACTGTACTGAATGCCAATGATATCCACGATTTTGCAAAATCGACACAGGACAATATTCAATATTTTGCAAACTTTGCTAATGACAATTTTGAAAACTGTTCAAAGTTAACATAGATAAATTTTAGCAAAATTTTACAAAATTATAATGAAAGCATTTTGAAAATTTGTTCTCGAAATAGGATGAAAATTGTGCAAATCTGTACATGGAAACTTGAGAATTTTGCAAATATGTACTCGGAAATTTGAAAATTTTGCGAATTTGTCCTCGACAACTGTTGCAAATATTGCAAATTTGTCCTCTGCAACTGTTGAAAATATTACAAATTTGTCCTCGAAAGCTGTTTAAAATTTTTCAAATTTGTCATCGGAAATTGTTGAAAATGTGGCAAATTTGTCCTTTGCAACTGTTGAAAATTTTTCAAATTTGCCCTCGGAAACCGTTGAAAATTTTCAAATGTTTCTGAGAAAGCATTTGAAAATTTTGCAAATTTGTTCTCAGTTGACAAATGGGCCCTGAGCTATACCACGTGGAAATATTAATGTTAAATTGTGACAACATTTATACGTTGAATTTCCCTGACTTTTTCAAAATAAGTCAAGTCTTCCTTGCATTTCCAGGTCTGAGTGGAACCTTGTCGATATACCCAGTTTTCGAAAAATACTGCCATGTTTCACCTCAACTCAACCTTACTCAGTTAGTTCATGTACCGTTACTTAAAGGTCCAACCTAAAAATCTATTTTGTTTGTGAGATTTACACATGTATCATAAACACGCTGATAAAATAAACATGAAACATTGCAGGGAATTGATAAGCGCAACGAAATCCACGCGTTCTATCTAGAGCAGGTTAATCACCAATTCAAAATGGGTGGGGGATTATTTATTCAGAAGAAAACGAAGTCGGCTCCAAGCTTACTTTATTTATGGGCAACAACAGATAGCGGCGCATTTCCCGAACAGCGTTTATTAAATAAAAGTCGCCTGATGCTAGATTAGATTTGCAGCAACTCCCGATCGAAACTGGGTAATGCGAAGATAACAGGCCCTTGGGAATGCTCAGCGCCATCTATGATGCGCTTTACGCAACCGGGTGCGATGCGCCAAAATTGCTTTGAAAAATATGTATTTTAACAAAATTGTCGTCGAATAACTTTGAGCTGGTCATTGAATAACGTAGCTACCATGCAGCGACTAATTTCAGACATCCATTCCAGAACCTTAATTAGAATTATATTTAGTCATATCAAGTAACCTCATGTGGACAATGGACCTTATCCAGAGTTACGTATGTGGCTACAACACGTGATCTTTTAATCGAATCAACAATTAACTAAAAGAACGTGCTTGCAGGCACAGCCTCCGGGTAATTTTCTCCAATGGAATGAATTACGTGATATATGCATCCTGACGAAATGGCCCATGGTTAAGGTCCATTTCAGATATGATCATATTTGGAACCATGGATGTCATACATGTACATAAGAATGGAGTTTATGCGGACACTGCCTCTGGTTCAGTGATGACTGTCACGTCATGGCTGCAGGACTTGTTCGAACGTCATGATTGTACATGTCATTTCAAGTCCAAACCATTTTCTTATAAATGGTTGAGGATACATGTAACAGCTGGCACTATATGATAGCATTCAGCTTTCGTGTCTTTGACAATGCATGACCCGGCACTTCAAGAATCTAGTGCCATCTATGATGCAATCTACCAACTGTCCAACAGAATACTATACCGATGGTTGCAGATGGCTGATGGTTACATTGTTACAAATGTAACCATGCAGTTTGCTGTATACCACCAATCGCAGAACCACAACTATAGAACGCACCTACAGCCATTCCTATTGGCCACCAATTAACTACCGCCAAAACCTGCTGGTGTCCCAGCACACCTTTGAGTTCACCTAATACATGTACCTCGATACAAGTAAAGTAATCGACTAATCGTACAATGCAATACTTGGTTGTTTACACGATTCTGTTGGCATCGCAGTTACAATCGCTAAACCTTAATGAGGCGCACTTGGGTTCAATTCGAGCAGGAAGTCGGTTCCGTTCGCTGGAGATGCAAGGCCATGCTCCGTTGATTAATTTAAGGAGGTTTGTTTCCTGAATTCGAGTCCGTGCACGCGTCCAGCGCTGCTTCTTGCAAGATTTCGGCCATGAAATGCAATGCGAGCCAGGGCACAAAATGCGGGAGGTCGAAGTGAAAATGTTGCACCAATTATTCAGGACTGTCAAGTGAAACGAAATGTGCGCAAAGCGAGGCATTCTCATGGCGCCGCCCTCGGTGGCCTGGGATGCTTACAACGGTTGGGGAGAAGAAAAATGTAGCCGGGCGTGCAACTAACTGCTTCCGGAGTGTCCTCACCAGTTTCCTGGAGATTTAGATTGGCGTGAAACAATTTGGAAAACACCTTTAACAAAATTAGGAGAAAATGAAACGTAATTGCGCTCTTCCTGAATAACATGCACACGGTCATTGCGGTATGCAGTGATTCCAAAACTAACAGTCCATAGAAAAAGATATGGGTGAAATTTCAAATTCCTTGCCCATGAACTAACTGGGGTGTTGGAGAAATTAAGGGTAGTCAGACGGTAGCTTTACGAATTCGCGCACTTGGCAGTCATGAAGTTAAGTGTGCAAATGAAATGAATGCTTTCGTGGATTCAAGCCTGTCAAAATTGACATTGCTAAGGCTTCTGTCAGAGTACTCCTACTGTTAGCACGATTTCGACTGAATGTTGAATTGATGCAAATCTTTGGGTGAAATGAATGTTGAATTGAATTTAAAGCTAATCTTTGGGTGCACTGCTTGGTTACAGTCCATAGAAAAATATATGGGTGGAAGTTCAAGTTACAGACAATTTTTCAAAGTTCAAACCTCAATGTCAGACAAATAGGATGTCGGAGAAGATAAGGGTAGTCAGACAGAAGCATTGCGAAGCTCAGTTTGACAATTGTGAAGCCAAGACTGTCTAAAGGGCCATTCGTAAAGCGTTTGTCTTGAGTGCCCCTATTGTTTCACGTTTCGACTGAATGTTGAATTGAGGCAAATCTTTAGGTGAACTGAATGTTGAATTGGAACATATCTTTGGGTAAGATTGGGTATAGATCTTTGGTTAAGAAAGATTTAAAAGTACATGTAGCACCTGATTGCCAACTTAACTCAAAGCTGATTCTCCAAACGTTTTGTCTAACTATCCGTAATATTTTTCACAAATGTTCCTATCCTGATATGAACAATGTTCAAAACTTTTAACCACTGCTGGGAAATATTGATCTACCAAGATTGTGACAAGCAAAATTTATGTGGAAAATAATAATTTGGCTATACCATTTAAAAAAAATGGCTGATATGCAAGAAAGGTTAACAATTGTGCCACATATTCAGTTACAGATGTAGACTTGGAGATTAAAGCTATTCACCCGAATAGGCTGAAGTACAGTAATCTTAACTCAATTTCAGAGCTTAGGAAGAGATTACAGAGGATTAGGCCTCCGTCCTTTGGGACTTTTAATAATCCGAGTAGGCAAATGCAGGCAACTCCAACTGAACGAAAAGTCAGATAAGAAATTTGAACGAATATTGAGACAATTTTAATTCTGCACCCTTGGAGCATTCTTCTTCTTATCAACCATATATGGCAAAGGAAAAGCAGTTTTCAACTTTGTGCCAAAACGTTTATTCAGGGAGTAAGAATGATGGGGTCATTGCGAACTAATGACCCGAACGCTGGAAAAGTGCCCCAAGATGTCTGCCGGACTATCACGCGCGATTAAGTCGATTTGATGAAAACGAGGGAGAAAAACAGCATCAATGTCTGAAAATGGAGCTAACCGAGTTTAATTTCCACGACTGTATTTGAGCAATTTCGAAATTTACGAGCATTTCAGGCGTGGGCAGAAGCGAAGCACACCCATGGATGTTGTTTTGGGCAGTTAATTGAAGGGTGGTCTCTCGTCCATTACGTCTTCCACGTTACACCCCACCCTGAATTACAAAGTTTCAAATTGCTACTCTAAGCTAATTAGCGGGGAAACGCGAACCATGATCGGGAACATCAAAGACCGGTCGTAATGGGCCGAAATTGAATCAGGTAAAGGACTTTAGAGTCAAAAAATTTCATTGGAAATGACATTTCAGGCGGCCATGTTTGGACTCCCAATCCTGGTCTGGAGCTGCACTTCAGGCAGCCTTGTTTGATGTTTGAATTCAGGAGAGTAATGGGCCGTCTAGGGGGGGAGGGGGGGATCGTCCCAAGCCATGGCTACCAAATCCTGCCAACTTCAAATATTTTCACCTTAACATTGTACAGCTTCAGGGTTCCCCCATAAATTTCATCTTCAACTTCCTTGACTTTTCCCTGTCTTTTCCAGGTTTTCCCTGACCAATGACAACGTCAAACATTTAGATATTTTTCAAAGTTGAAACTGAAAAATATTTTTTTTAAATATACTAACGACAATTTTGAAAATTAACATAGAATTTTTTTTTTTAAATTTAAAAAAATACATGAAAATTTTTTTTTTAAATTTAAAAAAATACATGAAAATTTTTTAAAATGGAGAAATTTTTTATATTCGGAAAACGCTAAATTTGTGCTCGGAAAAAGTAGAAAACTTGTACTCGGAAAACCTATAGAATTTAGAAAATTTGGACACGGAAAACGTGGAATATTTTGCTAATTTTACTCGGAAAACGTATAAAATTTAGCAAATTTCTACTTGGAAAACGTGGAAAATGTTGAAAATTTGTACCCTGAAAACGTGGAATATTTTGCTAATTTTACTCGGAAAACGTTAAATAATTTAGCAGATTTCTACTTGGAAAACGTGGAAAATGTTGAAAATTTGTACTCTGAAAACGTGAAAAAAGAATTTGTACTCGGAAAACATGGCAAATTTTGAAATTTCTTCCTCAGAAAACGTGGAAAATGTTCCCGTTTGATTAGCCGCCCTTGTACCAAAGGTTGCACATCCTGCAACCCTGCATGATTTTTGTACGGGAAAATTTTCATAATTTTTCATAATTTTTCATTTTTTTCTGGGGGGCCAGTCAGTCATCTGGGGTGGGCATGCTCACCCTGCCCCATAGCTAGTTACGCCACTGTGGGGAGGTGAGGGCGGGAAAGGTGACATTTCCTAGAATTGCAGGTAACGAGAACTGTCTTTGTTGTTCCGTTCTATGTACGGCCACCCAAGATGAAATTGGAAACCGAAACACAATAAAAACGTGTCACCAAATTAAACAAAAGCGTGGCCTGTCCGCATGGGCGCCTGGACTTTTATTTGGATTTTTACGATGCTCAGGTCTTCGGTACACACCGGCAGCAAATCCAGTTACTTCGTTGCCTCCGAAACGCAAGTAACCACGAAATTTAATTAAAAATGAAAGCGTAGTCTATAGATGTCTGAGCCGGCTTTTAAATTGCCGCTTTTGTGTAGAACTACGGCGCAATCAAATCTGAGGTTCTGAGCGAAATTACATAGGTTACAGGGCGTAGTTTGGCCAAACTGTTTGGAAGTTTGTAATTACGCATTTGTACGTACATGTATATACAGTACGGTATGTAGTTTTACTTCAAGAAACCTGTAATTTGAACGATTATGTCGTGAAGCGTTTGCAATAAGCTTGTTGCTTCAAAACTGCGATTTTTGTGTAAATTATACAACAAAATAAGTGACTAGAGAGCTCTCTATAAGTGACTGGATCGCAGAGCCATCTATGTTCCAATCTGCGCAACTGATGTAGGCAGGCTCGTATTTTGAGATGCACCCCTGCGTTTATTGGCTCACTAGAGAGCCCTCCGTTAGAAAGGAGTGAATCATCGTCATTATCACCATCATCATCATCATCATTTTGAGAGGTTTAGTAACCTTGGGTTAAAATTTGACTTCAGATTAACCAATTAACTCTCGATGAAATATCCCCAGGGTTACGGAACCCATATTTAACCCCCTGAAATCAAAATGGAGGACGGAAAAGGAACTACATTAACTTTGACGAATGCTGCCAGATTGCGCATTCTGGCTTCCCCTGTCTGCGTGACCACGTGGTGTAACATGCACAATTCCCTAGCTTCATCAGATTCGTCCGTAGTGTCCGCCATTTTGTTTATCCTAATAACCCGAGGTTAACCTTGCCTACTGGCTGGGTTAACCTTTCTCTTCATTGTTTCTTTAACCCGCTTGCTTGTGCAATACAACTGTGGGTCAAACTAGAATTACGCAGTAGGTTAACCCTATAGGTTATTCTTAACCTCTGTTGGTGCAACCGGTCCTGAACGAACGCCTTGAATCGATCATCCTTAGTAGAACCTACCCTTTGGTTCGTCTACCAAATAGCCAAAGCATACCATCACTTGTTACCCAACCCCTAAGAACTGGTATTTTTATAGAACAATACAAACATTTACACATAAATAATACCAACCGAAAATACCTAAACTCGCCAAAAATCCAACTTCCCTCCCCCAACTTACAAACTTACCTTGCCTAAAGGTGTCCGACCTGGGATACTGAAACTGCCCCACATAAGGGCTG
>JAQGBX010006854.1:0-12020 GCA_034698745.1 Megaphyllum sjaelandicum
CATTTCACCAAATAATAATTTTTGCCTGACCTCAGCCTGACTTTTCATTAAATTTTGACAAAGTTGCCTGACTTTGCCTGACTTCGCAGGCCAGTGGCAACCCTGCACCTGTTCCTAATGCAGCTTTGAGAAGGAGGGATTTCCAAAAAGCGAAACGCCTATGCATGGTTTTACTGCCATTAAAGTTTGGCATGTGCATAGTGCAGTACAATCATTTTACATATGAGCCTCTTTAACCGCTCGGATCATCAAGATCCTTAGTCGTAAATCCATCAACAAGATTTATTACCTTATACATGCGATGATAAAAATTTTGGCAAACAATTTCCTTTCAAGGAAGAATTGTAACCATAAGATTGATTTAGCCTTTCATGGTATAAAGATGCCTATGCTATAAGACTTAGTTTTTGAGAATGATTCAACTTCTCCGGTTTATTTCTAAACATTAAAGCTTGGAAAGAATCCAAAATTGAATGCACGAAAATCATACAAAACGAAATTTGTGCAAATGAATCTTAAGACAACAAAGACAGATAAGAAGCAGGGAGAATGGATGATATGCGGGCACCCTTGCGTGTTAAAATGTCAAAACGCTGAAAGTGGTTAGCTATAAAGCAAGTTTGGAAGAAATGAATGACAAAAATTAGGTTTCAAAAACTTGGTACAAACCTGGTGTAGGACCATGGACAGCCTGGTTCGTTCCAATGGCTGCATGCAAAAGCGAAGATATCATCGCACAAATTAGACATGCGAGAGGAAAACAGTAATAGTGCCAAAACACGAAAAATAAAAAAGGGACGGAATGATCAATTAAGCCACAACAAAAGGAACAAAAACAAACACATCCTTTGTCCAAGCAACGCACTACATGAGCATGCTAAAGATGGTAAATCTTGTAGACAAGCCAATTTTTTTTTAAAAATTTTGGAAATAAAGGAGGAAGTTTAAGGCCATTTATTGTCATAAATAAGGGCAGCTTTCAGTACAGTATACGTAATATAAGTAGGTGCACTCCATGTCGGCGCCTTTGATGTTCTGGTGCAAAAAACACCAGAACATCAACTAGCCTTCACTCACCTGTTCTAAAACATGCAGCCTTTGCGCACGCCCATTAATTACCATAAACATGAAAGTCAATTATATAAAGGTGTTACCCTGTTCAGCTTTGACGATTTGGTTTTACAGGTTACTATGGGCGTAGCTTCATCATAGTGATATCTGCTAACCAACAGGACGGCGCTGCAGTGTTTTGGCACCCAAAAAAGCGGCGAGTGCACCTACTTATATTACATATACTGTGCTTTTAGGCACGTTTTAAAAAGCATGAATGACTTTCAGGAAAGATTACGAACTGATGCTTAGGATGAAAATACCAGAAAGAAATTCTGGGGCCGAAAAAATAAAATGAGACTGGAATGTAAGGACATGCCAAATATTTTGGAAATTTGGCAACAAATCTCCTCCTATTAGCAGTTGTTATAAATTGTACAAAATTACGATTTGCTGTGTTTTCCGTTAAAAAAACCAAAACGATTGGGAGTTTTAAGTCGCAACTGTTGCATTCACGGATTTACGAATTCCACCCCCCTCCTTAAGTTCAAGAAAGTTGTTACATGCTGCATAATTCAGCAAGCCTAACGTGTTCAATCAAAGGATCCGTTTACAAGAAGTAAGGCGATTCAAACAAGAAAATGCACGAACAACTCCTGCAAAATATTAAATGACTTACCTTGGGCATTGCTCATTGTTCCAAAAACTGCATTGAACGATGACTCTGGCACGATAAATGTATTATTTGGAGCTGAAAGACCTGAAAATAACCATAATCCAAACTAATTAGTTTTCTGTGCGATTAGATCATCTGTGATTTTTTAAAAATATTTTTATATACATTTCATAAATATGCTTGCAAAGAAAAAGAATAATTTGCAACATTTATGTAAATTCAAAATAGCATTTCAAATATATTTTTGGGGGTTTACTAACCATTTTGATCTGTCCAAAAGCTGTTGAGATTAGATGATGGCTGAGCAGAGGCATTGCCAAGACCATCAGAGAAGGGATTGTTAGCCAAGCAAAGAAGATCATCGCTGGCTTTGCCAGTAGATGGTATTCCCACAAGATCACTAGAATAAATAACCAAGTTCGAAATTAGCAAGCAATTACCGTAAACAACGCACGTTACATAAACAGTCAACTTTCGAATTAAATCGGGAAATGTCTTTTTTTGTAAATAATGTTGTTCAATTATTAACATGTTATGTTGCTCATACATTGTCTTCCAGTAAATTTAAAATCAAAAATGAAAATTTTTGAAGACCAAAACAAAAGTTGTTTATTGAAGAAAAAAAAGGGTTAAAGTGTGTTTATACATCGAAACAATGATAATCACATTAGATTACTCTTCTCTCAATAGAGGCCTCAAAAAAGAGTCTATGAACATGTGCCATGTTAATTCACTGAGATAACTTGAGTTTTTGCCAAATTACCTGCCACCGGGTGGAGACCCAAAGAGATTGTTTTCATCCGTCGGCGAAGACAAAAACGGATTTGTGCTGCTTCCTCCAAATCCAGCACCATCCGAGGGATATGACTGCGTCGCAAGCTCTTTTATGCGGCGCTCCTATAAAAAGGAGAGAAAAAGGTAATGAACTACTGACGGCGCTTTGATGCTAATTTCCAAAAAGAGAGGCATCAACGACTCACTTTGTGCAACTCTAGAATGGCCTGTTCCTCTTCCAAGGCCAATTGCTTCAGATGGTCCTCCTCTCCTCCGTTGGCGCCACTGCCATTGACCCGATGCTGCCTGGGGCCGGTGCTCGACGCTGCCGCTGTTCCAAACGCACTACTGGTATTGGACAAGGCAAGGACAGCATTTTTCACAGACGACTGTCTGTAAACCATCGTTTTAAAAAAAAAAGTAGGAAAAAAAAGGGCTACAAGCACTAACAAGAAACAAAAACAAAAAAAAATCGGTTGAACGAAAGAACAAAAGTCCTACCTTCCCGCAGTGGCCTGCGTGGGTGTGGTTGCACCGCCAGGACCCCCCTTCTTCCCTTCAAGAGTTGCCAGATGTTGCTCCAAAGCATCGAGCAAACTACCTGGAGCCTAGACAGAAAACGAGAAAACACGTTTAATTACAAAATAAGACTAAATTAAAAAGAAAACCTTGTAACACTACTTAGAACTTAATAGAAATTTAAGGCGAATTAGAATGGAAAGAAAGCCGCAACGCAAAACCCTTTCAAGATGCAACAACAATGCAAGTGAAGCAATTGCTCGGTCACGTAAGTGATATCCAAGTATAGTGAAAGCATGTTAATTAGATCGAGCTTAATTCGGTCAACCATCTTATTCGATCAAAACCTTCTGGACAGATTTTTTCCTATGCTGTCCTTTAGAAAAAAGTAGCTTAATCCGGTCGCATATCTAATAATTCGATCATATTTTTTGAGTACGTCGACAAGCACGGGCACGTTTGGACAACGCGCAAGCATGTATCTAAGCATTTTATGTATCAGAGACTATACCAATATGGATTTTTCCATGTATTTTATAATATTTAATTTCAGCCTGAAGCAAACAGGCAAAAATGCAAATGTGCTCAGATTACTGTGCTGACTGCTCAAGCCACCTACTAACTCGTCTAACAACAAGTGCACATCTCAAACTTACCTTTGTAAGATCGGGAATGTCTCCTTTATCAATTCCGACATTCTTGAAAAAATAATGCAAACGACAAAATTAAACTAAGTATGATAAATGAAAAGTCAGAGTTTCGACTAGGCAAAAGCTTAGGTTATAATGCCATCCAGCTGAATGATTTCTGGAACCAATTTGTGGAGACAATGAAGAAAGCCGATATCTGACCAGTAATCGCCAAGTAATAGCACACCTACCTCGGCAGTTTTTAGGAACTCCGCAACTCTGTCCATTCGAATTAGGAATTTCTTATATATGTCCAATGCATCTCGGCACATTTTTTTGTTCATGTCAAAATACTTCTCTGAAAGAAAAAAAAAAGACTCAGTTGCATTCCTGGAACAGTAAATTTTATATCCAGAATCTAGGTGACAAGCCCTTTTAAATTGATGCAAACACTGGGGCTAACCAATTTATCACAAGAATATTATGGTATACCTAACAAATTAATGATCCCATCATTGTAACAAGCAAACAGGCGAATAAGGTCGCGGAAAAGTAGCATGAATGCGGTGTTGATAACGCCGTTGGTCAATTCATTGGCAGTGCACTACATGAAATTGTACTTATTATTGAATTACAGATGCAGATGCTTATTTTGATTATATCATTATTAGACATAAACCAACATACATCAAATTCCAGTAAAGCGTCGAGTTGACTTTGGAGGCCTGGAAGCGTCTTAAGTAGTTTCTCCGCATTCATGGTGCGTAGAATACCATCGTCCTTCCTGCCCAAACAAATAATGCAAAATGGAACTGGCATCTCAAATATTCCAATTCAATCACAAGCAATGAGTTGATGGGTCCACGGTTTTGCTATTCATGAGCTACTCAACCAAAATTAACTTTGATTCATGGCCATTAACGACAATCTCGCAGTTGCTAAGTCTTCCGAATTTTTATTTTTACCCGATATATTAGCGCAAAAAAATCTTATCATTAAATGATGTAAGGACTAAAGAGTCTAAACATTTCTCCTTTTTCTTGCTCAAGTAAACACCACACAAGTAAAAAATTACCAGAGATAGACTGAAAAAGTAAAAGAGTCGCTTATGCTAATTATAAAGCTATATCAAGAAGAAGGATCTGGAAACGTTCGTTAACCGTAGAGTGAGCTTTGCCAAATTAGTTTTAAATAAATGATACGTACCCTCGTTTCACTTTACAAAAATCGAATGCTACCGTGCGATAAGAGATGGCCTTTTCATTTAAATATTTGGCATATCTCCTGATAAATGTGGACATGTCGTAGCCTAAATAAAACGAAGACCCATACAGTGGCATAATTAGCAAATGACAAAGGAAAAAGCAGTGAAAATGCAGGTTGCAGGTTACAATATACCTTGAACGCCAGTTTTGTCCAAAAATGCCCCGAGTTGAAAATTGCAATTGCTCGAAGCCAAATACTGAGTGAATCTCTGCAAATGTTTGACGAAAAAAAAATCGAGAACATTTGCATTAACAACTTGTTTGCAACAAATAAAATGAAGCAGCATGGTAAAATCGACAAGTATAGTACATCAACCATGTTGCACAAACAAATTTAAAAGGCTCATTGACTTTAAAGGCAGTTTAGGTAGAGCTAAATCCTACCCCTTTAAAGGAAATTCTGAAAATACCCACTTAACATTTACGTTAAAGGAGCAAAATTCTTCGATTAAGCCCCAAATAAGCAGATTGGTGCAACTGGACATTGGTCATCATTTTATAAGATCCGATTTACCAGTTAAGACCGGTTTTAATTGGCTATTGTAATACTCTGAATTATCACCAATTTGTCTCATTCATTTTTTGCCTCAATAACCAAACGTCAAACCTTAATTAAGTGTTCAGCAGCTTAAAACAGCTTAATTGTTTCGGATTAGGTAATTTTCATGCATCCGTTGAAAAGTTTTTAGTTTATGAATCGTTTAGGAAAGACGAACGTTTCAAGTAGTGTGTTTCTTTTCAGAATTGCATTCCTGGTTCACCTTCAATGGTTATGTGAAAAAAGCAAACTTAAACAGTTGCTTTTTAAACATCTGGTTTCCTAGTGTATTTTATTGTCTTCTTTACTTTTACAGTAAAATGGTCTCAAAATAAACGTTAACGATCTCTGAGAAAAACGATTTGCCATGCCTGGAATAACCAATTACAGTAGACTCTTGAATATAGGGTTCCCTCGATTTAATAACGTTTAATATCAAAAAAATTACCGTACGACTTTTGAAGGGGATGAGGGGGGGGGGAAGAAGGAAGTATCGCCAACAAACCTATGCTTTTATAAAGTGATGTTTTCCAGTTATTGTTTATTGAAGTGGTATTTTGAGACGTCTGAACATTTTTAGAAAAGCTTCTCATTATTCTTGATAAAACCTGTATCCATTTTTTTGTGGACGTGAATCTTACTTTTACATACAAAAAACCGTAAATTGACATATGGAAAAACAAACTTGCATAGTAAGTTTGTCTTTGAAGTAGTCTGAATTGTTTTCCTCTCACTTAAAACCTGTATTGTTGCATGAAAAATGACACTATTTTTTGAAAAGAAATAATAGTTCCCCCTTCCACTGCCTTGGTTCAGCAATGACTGTGGATTAAGGATCCTGGTTAATCGGGAGATAAACGTACAACTTTCAATTAGAGATTGCGTACCTCGTTTCCATAGCACATAAGATGGTGCACCGTAATAAGGGCTTTAAATACGACCACCCAACTGGTGTGATTTGTTCGTTCCATGAGACAATTTGCCATCTGAGGAATTGATACGTTCGGTTCATTTGTACAATGTAACAGATCTAGCAAAAAAAAAAAAGAAAAATAATTGCACAGTATTAATCGAATCATTCCCAATAAACACTACGCGATAGCAACACCACATATTGACCTCGAGAGAGGTTTCAACGATAGAAAACACCTGTTACAAATGGGGTAAAACCATAGATATGATCAAATTGAGGTCAAAGTTAGGGTCATTTCAGGGCAACACATTTTTATATGACTACAAGACCATGTCATATCAGTCTGGGGATAGAGATTAAATTTCTGGAAATAATTTCAATTTTATCCCAGAGGTCCATTCTCTACTGGAACTATTACAGATGACAAGTTTTAGACAAAAAAATGAAATATTTGTTAATGTTGTTTATTTCTTCTGATAACGAACGGACATTTATTAAAGATGATAATTTCAAAGATTTTTACACATTTTAACAACTTAAATTTACATTTTACTTTTACAATTTAACATTTTATAGCCAAAATTCGATTAATTATAATGAAGGGATTGAACAAATCTTTCAATTAGAATTGTTTATGAAAATGTTTTTAGGTTTCATCCCCATGAGTTAATGATAATGTAATTAAAAGCACCAATCTGTGCCCGATGTTGGACGTACATGTTTAGATCTCTAGATGGCACTTTTTTGAAACAAAAAATTCCAGTGAGTATTTTAATTTGAACTTAATGCGAGGAAAACTTATAAATTTGAAATTCACATACAGTATCCTAGCTCACCTATACACCTTTTTTTATCTATTGGCAAAACATTTCATTGAAAATGTTTAATTTTATAGACAACGGATGACTGTTAGACCCTTTTAATTAAAACCATAGTTTCAAAAAGCGCCATCCAGAGAAAGTAAAAGTGAAGTTTTCGACAATAATAAAACGGTGAAATCCATAATTCCTAGTGGTTACCTTTCGATAACTAAATAAGAAAAAAAGATACGGATCACTGAAACACCCTCTGAAAAATAAAATACGAGAATGTGGCGGTATAAGTATCACAGCAGGTATATTTCTCTGCATTTAACATTACTTAGCACAACCTAATTAGCAGTTTCGGCACCAGAATCCTAGGAAATTCCCCTTATTCTCACCCTCCTATTCGGCCCTCAACAACAAATCGACTTAAACGTGTTTCGATAATAGCGGGGCAATTAAAAAACCATTAAATGCCATATTGAGTAACGCTTGGACAATGACCTATTCATTTTAAGTTGTCAATACCACGCATTCCTGCACCGATTATTCGTGGCATAAAATACTACTCATCCGGATAAAGCGAGCAACAGGTCTGTCAAATTGGCACCATGGCTTAGGGAAAAAAAAGAAAGAAATAACGTGCATTTTCCAGAGATAAAAAATGCCTATTTTGAATCTGATGATCTTTGCTGCCATTCATTGTTAGGATGTTCGATCACAAAAAACTTGCTGGCGTTTCAAGTAAGTTTCGTGCCAAAGAATGCAAGGATGGTGATGAGGCAACGGGACGGAAACAGGCAAGCTGAAATTGGTTTGGCACATTTGAGTGTGAGTTATGTAACACCAAACAACTAAACGTAACGTCTTCCCGTATTTTTTTTCTTCAAAAAACGACAGCTTCTTCAGAAAAACCTATCAGTCGATAAAAGTTATGTTCGAACTTTTTAAATATAATAACGCAATCTCACCAACTGCTAACTTTCTACTTGTACTGTAACTTGTGTTTCAGTAAAGTTTTCAGTTTTCACCAAGTTTAAAAAAGTGGATCTGTTTTCTGCGTTCACGAATTCTGAACGAGCTAAGCAGCAGATCCATCGTTCTACATCAGCGTATCCAGGGCTAAATTAAAATTAAGAAGCAAAAATAACACGTGAACTGAAAATGGAAGCCCATTCTGCAAATTCAACAAATAATACAGGAAAAGGCAACAGTTTCTGTTGAATTGTCAGTGCTAAATAACAGGCAGGCCAAAAATTCACGAGCCCCTCTGTATTACTAATGCTTCAATTTAAAATGGATCATGGAAAAAAGTTTTTAATTTGCTTACGTTTCGAACTACATCACGTTTGAAAGAGCAACGCGTTTAACTCCTAATGAAAGGCTTTAAAGAAAGTTAACCTTTAACTCGAGGTCAGATTGAAATTCGCTACTAAAAGCCGGTTAGCTGAAGTATGGTTGCTTTTGTGACACAAATTCCCTTTCAACATTTTGCAAATAAATCATTTGCTTTGAAATAAAAAAAGTTTACTCTTTGATCCCTCAATTCGACCTAAATTCAGATGGTCTATAGTAATCTCCAGGTCATCCTTGGAAGTTGGGGTAATCGCAAGAAAAAACTCAAAACGATGACATTTGCATAAATATATATGCAAAACAAGAGCTTTTATTGGTGTTGCATAAGGCTACATGATTTAAAAAAAATTGCCATTGGTTTTGGTGGTTATTTGCAAAAATAGCATCACTATTTACAAAAATCGTCCTTTATTGCAGAGAAATGGCTAGCATTTTCAAAATATATACATATATCAGAAAACCCACAATAATTACAGAAATCATTAATTGGAAATGTCCGTTATTTCATGAAAATAAATTGTTTTCGAGAAATTCTTACATTGGGGAAAAACAATGGCACTTTAAAAATGACCCCGGATAATCTAGAATTCACTGTGGTCGTGTGTCAAATCCCTTTTCATGACACATTTTTGGCTAAGTTGGAGATATTTAATGTGACATTAGCAGACATAGCCGAGTGTTCGAGGCATAGATTGGCAAGACAATTCCATTTCACAATCCAACGCCCAGGAATCCAAAACATTAGAAGAATCTTTAATTTTCATGGAGAAGTTATCAAATTTTTTATTCAACACTGAGCTGAAGAAAACCGCTCTTGTAGATGGAAGCAGGAAAAAACCCACGATGAGTTGGTTATTAAGCAATGAATTAAGCTCTCATTTAGTTACAGATAAAAATAGAAGTTAATTTACTCCTTAATAGGAATCTAATTTATGAAAAGCGAAGCTCGGTGTTCCGAGATACCCTGGCTTCCAAGTTAATCCGTCTCACAGCCTAAATTGCTTATCGCGATATTGCTAATAAATAATTCGTAAATAAGGTCAGATCAAAGTAATGCTCTTCTTCAGCTCACCCTTCCTCCTTGCATCTTCAAGAACTTCAAGCTCGCTACTAATTGACCGATAAAAAAATTATTTTTCGAAATTAATGTAAATGAACGATGCAAGAATGCATTACGAGAATCGCTAACACAGCCACGCCCCCAGCCATTCCAGAAAAATCTTCGACCCATGATCGGGATCGTTTTTCAAACTCAAAAATCAAAATTGATCAGAGTTGATCGGTATGCATTTAGGCTACACAAGACTGAGGTGTTTATTTCAGATTGCATTCGCTAATTTATTGGACAACTTTATTCCCGGAGTAGAAACGTGCATGCCAATTCCTTTACTGCTTTACAAATTAAAAACAGTTCAATTACCACGTTTTAATTTTAAAAAACGTTAAAGCGTTCCACTTGACATACCATTCTGAATTAACCTTAAATGTACCTGCTCTTTAAAAATAGACTGGGATAGGTAACGATTTTATGAGCCCGAGACAAAAGGCGGCACCAACCCTTCTTCTTTGGATCAAGAGGTCATTAGCATGTAAAGAGCATTTATCTAATGGGGTAAACCACCACATTTAGCAATCTAGGTGTCAGGGTTCAGGTTAAACTTAAAAATTCAAAATGGTGTTCCATTCGAGTCGTCCAGACAGTCTCGGAGGATACCCCGATCATTTTAATCGCAACAGCTCTATTAATCCGCGAGGAAGGGTCACAATTGAATCTTATAAATCACCTTTGTCACAGATCTACGATAGCTCTCACGAGCAATAATTCAGGATCTATTTTGTGGATTCTGATCAGGATCATAGGTTTGAAACGCTCTACATTTCAATTTGAGAGGTTGTTCCGGCCACATACATGTACATCTATTTTCGATCTAACAGGGAGGGGTGGAGAATTCCTCGAATTTCATCAGAAGATTGTGACAGCATCAGACGCCCCATTGCGCAGTTAGCCCGAACCGTGCGATAAGCCGATAACGGCTCTTTCGCGGGCCTCGACTCCAAACTTCCTGCCCAAACCATTTCTGCAAGACTCCAACAGATCTTTCAGAAGGCCATCAAAAACGCACGATCCTCGCAGCACGGACGAAAGGTTTCGGTTTTCTCCGATTTCCCAACATTCATTTTTCTAATTCTAATCACGAAAACACGAGCGATCACGTTGTCAACAACCTGAAGAAGAGCATATTTACACGAGAAGCGAATGGGGGAAAAGATAAAAAGCAAGAGAAATGCACGAGCACGTCAACAATGTCCTAATCGTGATAGGAGCCATGAGACAATCAGCCGGCAATTAGCCCATAGTAAACAGTATGAAACCACCGCCTAGAGCACGATTCTTTCCTGACAGGAGCTTCGCAATTCTGGGAAGGAAAAACGAGCTCATTTTTTTTTTTTCGAGAAATAAAACAAACGGCAAAATAATAACGGAAAGATGGCACGAAAAGCGCGCAATGGCAAAAATCGGAACGTTCGATTAGGCCTAAAAACGAAAGGTTTGTCGCGGGGCTCGAGCGTTGGATTTTTCGTGGGAATTAAGACGAACGGAGCTTTCACTTACAGTCGAGGTGTTTCTTTTTCGGTCCTATCACTTCTTCTGTGGTGGCTTTACACACGGATTTGGCCAAACCTTGACCGGCAATGCTAAGCCTCGCTGCATTGATACGATCGCTAATACTTTGGTTCGACATTTTTTTTCTTCTCTGGTCGCGGCTTATTTATTCTCGGTTCGGCGTTGGCGATGCAGAAACGACGAGTGGCCGAAACCACGATCCCCCCGAGGAATCGGCAACCAGGAAACGGGATTTGGGGGAGCAAACTGCGAGCAGTTTTTCGGACGAGAACCAAAAATCCGCAGAGTTTTTCGCACGGATTTTCGACGAACGCCAGCCAAAATGGCTACCGGCGAGAATGAGAGGAACCACCCCGTTCGAACGCCGACCATGACGTCATAGGAGAAAACGATCCACCAATCGGATCACCGGGATTCGAATCATCCTTTGTTGATGGCTCCACCCACCTGCTGCGATGCTGCGTAGCCCTTGCGCGTAGCTCGTTGTTAAACGAAGAGGGGCACGCTGGCGTTCGTTGGCACGAAATTGAGCTCGCAGTTCTCGGAAGGAGACGACCATGGTGACGTAATAAACAAATGGAATGCTTTGGCGCTTTTGCTAAAATTCAAATGTCTGAGCATGAACAAAAACGCGGGGAAATTTGAAACCTGAGATCCGGATCCAGAAGTTCGAATCTAGATCGAAGCTCAATTATAGATGTTACGTATACTATGCTAGTCTGTAGCACAGTATACGAATATAACAGTATGCTCACTCCGTGTCGGCACTTTGATGTTGCTGAGGCCAAAAAAACCGACTCCAGCGCTATGACTTTATGGCGGCGTATAGATAGAATTACATGTGCCTTAGATAGTCGCGGGGTAGCACCTT
>JAQGBX010006855.1:0-12020 GCA_034698745.1 Megaphyllum sjaelandicum
TTAGTCTGATTTAAATTGAATGATGATCCCCTCTGCCACATGGTACTATGTACTGACTGCAGAGTAAAGAATAGAAAAAGAGAAAAAGAAACAATTACCTTGCAGTATATTTCACCCTGGCCCTGTGTCCGAAGTGTCAGACCTTTAAAAAAATTATTGAAAATATTAAAACATTATAAATTGACAGTAAACCAAGTTAAATTTATGGTATAAGATAGTATCAAGTCTACCAAAATGACTACCAATATTTGCCTTCCATATTTACGGCCTTATTTAAATAAGGCCGTAAATATGGAAACAAATATGTGCCATTATACTAAATAGGCCTACATTTATTCACTTCTGAAACAGTGGTGCAATATGATTTTTTGTTTGTTTATTTAATGTTGTATATACATGTAGGCCTACATGTGAATGCAATTAATTCAAGTGTGATACCTTAATGTATGGTGTTTGTTGCTTACAGGTTTCAAAGCAAAAAGTAAAATCTTGTCATTGATGCTTGTGCAAATCAATATTTAGAGAATCTAAATGTTTATGATCTTTGTTGACTTTGTTTGTTTTTGACAAACCTAGCCAATCACTGAACCTCGAGGCACTTGGTATCCATCAACAGTCAGCAACGTTCTACCTCCAGGACAACCAGGAGCAGGTCAAATGCCTGGACCACCTTCACAAGGTCCACCAACGGCAGGACCAGGCGCACATTCCAGTCATGCCTATCCAGGGCGAATGCAACCAGGTCCTGCTAGCCATGGCTTAGCAGCAGAACTGTCACGGAAGAGGCCCCTTCCTGACAACAGAGCAGCAATTCAAGCAAAACCGTGGGTCAATCGATAGATTGTTTGTATTAGTTTAATAAAGGCTTTAAAAAGAACATAGGCTATCACATCATTCTGGAAATCTTTTTAGGGATTTTCCCGCACCACCTGTTAGCAAAAAGAAGAAGAAGATGGCGGACAAAATCCTGCCACAGAAAGTGCGTGACCTGGTTCCTGAGTCGCAGGCTTATATGGATTTACTAGCTTTTGAGAGAAAGCTAGATGCTACCATTATGAGGAAGCGGCTTGATATCCAAGAAGCATTAAAACGACCTATGAAGGTATTATTTGATATAATATTGATTTGGACCCTCTTTAAAATATGTGAAATTTTCTGGAAAACATACATTTCAATTTGGCTTTTCACCCACTCATCTCTGTAGCAAAAACGGAAGCTGCGGATCTTCATATCCAATACTTTTTATGCGGCAAAACCAGAAGGCGAGGTAAATAAAATCCAGAATGCAATCATTGAACTTCTTTATCACTGCCATTGCTAAATCATGATATGTACCATTAGGAAGGGGATGATGGGACTGTAGCATCATGGGAGCTGCGTGTTGAAGGTCGATTATTGGATGATGTAAGTTTTTAATTATTTGAGCTTTAACCCAAATTGAAGTTGCATCATTTTGACTCCATTTTTTTGTGCTCATACAGCCCCCTGTAGGGAAAAACGATCCCAATAAAGTAAAGCGGAAGTTTTCCTCCTTTTTCAAAAGCCTGGTCATAGAATTGGATAAAGATTTGTATGGACCAGACAATCACTTGGTGGAAGTAAGTTTAACTGTTTAGTATTAATAGAAATATCTTCAATTCCAAGATGCCCGTTGCTAATTAGCTGAAAGTCACTGAAAATCTCAATCAGAGATGATAGATGTCTGCATTATCATGGTGTGTTTTGTCTGCACTTTCAGTTATCTTTCAAAATAACATGAATCGTGTATATGTCGAAGCAGCTTTTGACTGCATTTACTGAAAGCGAATATGATAAACTTATGAAATATATTTTATCACAATTATTCAATTTCTGTTGAAGAAGAGGAAGTTTTTAAACTGATCATTTTATTCGGAAATATATCTTGTGTGATGTTGTAGTGATTCTACTTCTTTACACTATCATTTTTCTTGCAATCTTAAAGATTTAAAATAATTCTAATGTTAACTGAATTTATAATTATAGTGGCATCGTACACCAACTACCCAAGAAACTGATGGGTTCCAAGTAAAACGCCCTGGGGATAAAAATGTCAGATGCACCATACTGCTCCTGCTCGACTACCAGGTAAGTACATTTGATGTTTGATGATTTTTCTTAATGTGTAAACGAATAATAAAAATCTGTGTTCTCTTCATTCTACAGCCTCTACAATACAAACTTGATCCAAGATTAGCACGGCTTTTGGGTGTCCATACTCAAACTCGACCTGTGATTATTAGTGCTCTCTGGCAGTACATTAAAAATCACAAATTGCAAGATCCTCATGAACGTGAATTCATTAGATGTGACAAGTATCTAGAACAGGTAATAATTATTTGCGAGATATTCAGTGTCAATGTAAAACAAGTGATCTGCATTTACTAATGCAACTGTTACCGATGAAGATTTTCCAGTGCCCACGAATGAAATTTGCAGAAATTCCTCAAAGACTCAACCAGTTGCTGCATCCACCAGATCCTATTGTTATTAACCACATAATCAGGTATATGTACGTTTTCACGTTTTTGATCTATGCTAGTTTAATTATTGACAGAGTACTGTGATCACTTTCATACTATTGTTTTGAATATCTATTAGTGTTGAAGGACCTGATCAGAAGAAAACTGCATGTTACGATATTGATGTTGAAGTGGTGAGTAAGATGATTATTTATCCATTAACTTACTGTCTAGGTACTGTGGCATTTGTATTTCATGGTTCTTTTATTTAGGATGACACCTTAAAAACCCAGATGAACAATTTTCTGCTTTCAACAGCCAGCCAGCAGGAAATTCAGGATTTAGACAATAAGGTAAAAATTTAAGTTTTTTACTAACCAAATCATGAGAATATCCAGTTCAACTGAAGCAAATTAATTTTTTTTTGCTACTGTTCAGTTGTATGAATTTATCCCTTTTTGTTTTGGTCATACAGATACATGAAACAGTAGAGACAATTAACCAGTTGAAAACAAATAGGGAATTCTTCTTGAGTTTCGCTAAGGATCCGCAGCAATTCATTAACAAGTGGCTAATTTCTCAAACCCGTGATCTGAAGGTAAAGATTTATAGTTGTTAGTTAGTTGCTTTGCATAAGATGACATTAACACACGTCTTCTGTTGTAGACAATGACAGATGTTGTTGGTAATCCCGAAGAAGAAAGACATGCTGAATTTTATTACCAACCATGGGCCCAAGAAGCTGTTTGTCGGTATTTCTACAGCAAGGTATTAGTCAAAATTTAAGTCTCAAGTCCGTTGCATTTTTGTTCTTGTCTAACAAATTAATGACCATTTTGTTACAGGTTCAACAAAAGCGCGCAGAATTGGAACAGGCTCTGGGAATTCGGAATGCCTGAAGTTGTACTGGAATGCCAGCTTTTAAATTCATCTATATTTCGCATAGCCATATTGTGTTTCTTTTTTGTACAAGGTAATACTATTGTCTAAGCAGTGTCAGACTATCAGCATGTTGGTCTGCAATTGTTTTTTTCTAAAATTCAGTTGCAAATCATGGATGTCTGTCATAGATTTTTATAATTATTTACCTCTTAAAAGTAAAAACCAATTTTGTTTTATTTGGATAAGTTATTTGAGATGGTCTCAAAAGAGGAGATTCACATTGACGATGTAAATAACAACGTCCAGTCCAACATGAATCTTGAGTAAATATTTAGTCAATGATTTACATTTATGTCATTATAAAATGTCTTATTGGAATTGTGCAAAGATAGACTGAAATATTAATGATGTGGTTCTTTAATAAGCCATGCATATCACATAACATACAATATTTAAGATAAAATTTCTTTCTAGTTTGTAGCACAGCTATTGTAGTGCAATTGTTGGCTTTGTTTACTCTTTTGGTATTAGGGATTTTAATTGGATATGGGTTGACTAGGAGCAAATTCTAGCAAAATGGAGATTGCGAATGAATGTCAAAGTGAATCTACATTTAAAAAAAACTCATGTCAATAAATGTAATAAAGTTTAGAATCCAAAATGTTTCACAGTAGTGAATTTTAATTTCTTAAATAATACAATGATGCATGCTCTACAACACCAGTTGAAATAACAAGTAGGCCATTGGTATAATACTTTTGTAGCGATTATAGGTTGAAAATACAGTTATTCCTAAGATTCGATAAATTTCTCATATATAAATAAATTTATTAGTTTGATTTTGGCTACTCAAAAATATCTATACAATAATGTACATGTTAAAATTCGACATCATCACTTGGTCGGTAATATAAATATTCAACATAAATGTTTTATTGAATACAACTACATGTTAAGTTAATGAAAGGCAGCCTAGCATCTGTAGCTAAATCATTCAAAATCTGAAACTCTTTGAGCGCCACACCCGACCATTTATACAAAATGTACACAACTTTTTTTCAAGCTCAAAATTATTAAAAATATGTTATAAAATAACCTTTCAGCTATGTTTGTAGGAAGTTTTAATCAAGTTTGTTTTAATATTTGAGTCCAGTTCCTGAGAATCATTATGTATACAAAACGTCACCTTATATTAATATCACCATTACACCCAAACATAATTGTCTTGTCGTCTTCATCTGTTTGGGTAGTCATTGGCCCCACACAGATTGTATGCAGTACCGATCTGAAGAGTAGCTCATTATTGCTGTTTCTTGTTTGTTCAGTAGGCGATGAATACTTTAAATGATTATTTCCGTCATAATTACATGTACATAGAAAAATTATTTTGATAATTCTCTTCAATTTTGATCAACTTTCCCTGGCAATTTGTAATACTGATGTGAAGAGAGGTTGTTTTACATGTAGCTCAGCAATTCATATATATTTGCCCTGAAAGGTAAGGTTTGCCGTTTGATTTGTTATGGATTTCATTTTCCTAATTATTTTACTGAAATTTGATTCGTTAATTATTTTTTTGTTATCATAATTCACAATTATATCAAATTGTACATTTCGCTATAATTTCCGGAGCTGAAGCGCCGTGCCATTACTATTGCAGACGATTCCATATGCTTGCTGAAAGTACAACTGAAAGCACAGTATAAAAGCGTGATTACTGAGACGGTGCGCCACAAGTCCACAACATTGGACATGGTACTGCTGTCAGAAGTTTCTGGAAACGTGTTCAGGTAGTTTACAAATGTTTGTTGTCTTAATTTTTCAACTGAGGAAAAGCATTTATCATTTATTAAAGGTAATTTACAATTGCAGGTTTGACAAGGCCTCTAGAGTCATGTAAATCTTGTAGATGACCATCTATAGACCATAAGGTTATATCTACATCCTGTAAGTCAACAGGGTAGCCTACTTTTGCCATACTGTGCTTTTGCGCATGAGCAGACTTAAACTGCATTGTCCAGTAGGTATCTGACAGTAACATTAATTTGGACATCCCAAAACGACATTATTAGATTAAGATAGTTCATCTTGCCACTCCAAAATCATCGTCTTAATAACTTGACATTGGATGTTAATATTATTAATTGCCTCTGTACCTGATGTTCATATAGAATACATACATATTTTGGGAATAATTATATGTATTTTCAGTGCTCTAAACATGCTGAAGTTTTTTAATTTTTACTTTGAAAACAACGCTACAACTGGCATGTCACCAAATTCGTACCATGAACTCGGTAGGCCTACTATATCTCCCGGTTTGAAAAAAAAAAAAATTAAAAGGAAACCAAACTTTAATTGGCTTCAGGGCTGAGATATTTATTAATCGTAATAATTCCAATTTTTTATAAATAAAAATGCCTTCGAAAAAAAAAACTGCAATTCTGCCAAGTTCGTGAATGACTAATTAGTCTAATCAGATCTTTTCATAACTTAGGATGTTTCATAAATGCATTTATTTTCTTTGTTTGCTCTCCTCCTATCAGAGGGAGATTCAGTGGAATCTTAACTATCTCGTTTCAGATGAATGATTGATTCGATTATGGTTACATTCTTGCAAGTAACTACCATTTATGATGAATACTTCAGAAATTGCACCTGACAGTATAATTGGGCATCAAGCAAGGACTCTCACACCCGATGAAATTAAAAAATTGAATAGTGATACAAAGCTAATTGCAGAGTTTAAGCAGGCTAAATTGGAGAGGGAAGCGCAGAAAAATTGGGATCTGTTTTACAAGAGAAATGGCACAAATTTTTTTAAAGATCGACACTGGACAGTGCGAGAATTTGAAGAATTGTGTGGAGAAGTTACCAGGAAGGTGGGTGCACGATATATCTAACTTTGACTGAATGTTCATTAGAATTGCCTAATTTTTAGTTTTATAATCCTTAGAATTTACCTTCAACTAAAATTCTTTTGGAAGTTGGCTGTGGCGTTGGAAACTTTATTTTCCCACTGATTGAGCAGAAATTGGGCTATTTTATCTATGCCTGCGATTTCTCCACACGGGCAGTTAGCTTTGTACAAGTAAGTGAAGCTGATGTAGTAAAGGCAACCCCAAATATTTCTTGTAAAGTTTTTATGGAATTAAAAAGTAATTCATAAATTAAGCTTTGCATACCAAATCAGAATATCTGAACTTTAAATGCTCTTGATGTTTTTATTTATTATTTCAAAAACCGTTTTATATTTCAGGAAAACCCATTGTATAATAAGGAAACGTGCTGCGCTTTTCAGTGTGATATCACTAAAGATGACCTAAATGCACAGGTGCCAGACAATGGCGTAGACTTTGCCAGCATCATCTTTGTTCTGTCAGCCCTACACCCAGACTCAATGGTATCAGCTTTGAAAAATATTTATCAGGTTAGAATTACGCATGTTAATAAGCACCTTATTTCCTCCCTTCTATATCTTCTGATTCCATTTTTAAAATTCTTCAATATCTCTTAATTATCAGAATTTTAATGCTAATATTTCCATAAATATTTTCCAATTTACTTTAGGTGATGAAGCCTGGTGGACTTGTTCTGTTTCGAGATTATGGGCTGTACGATCAGGCTATGTTGCGCTTTGCACCTGGACACAAACTCATGGAGAATTTTTATGTACGTCAAGATGGCACCCGAGCCTACTATTTCTCAGAAGGTAAGTTTCATATTATTATTCTCTCAAACGCTTGCTGCCTGCGGTTTAACTTGATTGAAAACTTAGTTTAATTGGATTTTTCCGAACACGCAAATTTTAATTGCTTGTTGCTTAATTCCTTAAACAGCTTTATAATAGTGGCTCTGATTAGTATTGCATTTTTTTGTAGATTATAATTGGTGATAGATGCCTGCGATTCATGTCATGGGATATCTGCTTGGCAGAATGGTGTAGATTAGTTGATTTTTGCATGCAAATGCTGCAGCTACATGTAGTTAAGCAATTGAAATCTGGTTGCTGCAAGCATGAAATAGCACCTTGCTTACCTTGCTGAATGTCAGTTGAAAAACTCCTTACTGAGGCAAAAAAATATGATTATTTACATTTGTAGAAGCAGTGGCTAAGTTGTTTGAAGAGGCTGGTTTTTTGGTGGAGTCCAATGGTTATGTGCAGAGGCAGACAGTTAACTTTAAGGAAGGAATAAGTGTGCCTCGAGTTTTTGTCCAAGGAAAATTTCGTAAATCACATTCCAAAAGCTAACTAGTCTCTTCTCATCATGTGATTTCTGAATGGAATCATATCAATATGACAATCCGTTCCACAAAACTGGTGGTAAACATGCTTTCTTTGCATCCAATGATGCTATGGAGAGTTCTTGTTGCATTGATGCCAAAGATTGCTCCATTTTCAGCTATCGAAAAAACATTTTATGGCAAATAGCTTTGCTAATGAAGTTTATGGTTGAAAGATTGGTTGAAGTGTTTAAACATTTTTTGTCGAATTATGAGCATTAAGTTGCGGTAAATCAAATTTGATTAAATAGTAAGTTGTAAATAACCGATATGTGTACAGTGTTTTGAATCTTGAACATTTTAAAATTAAGATTAAAGTTAATTTCCTTGAAGGGAATTACTTGGTTAAAAAACATTGTAATTTAATGAGAGGATATGAATGTAAAATACCTATTTTTTAGCAAGGAAAATTTATTTGACATTAATAATGAATTTGTATAAATGATTTCTATGATTTTGGGAATTATGAAATTAATTAGTCATTATCATCAACCATGGGTGCAGCACCTTTTGGCGTCTGACATAAACTGGAGACAAATGATGCTCCGGCAGTGGATATCAGATGGGGAAAAACCTACTAAAATGGAGGACGGGATGAGTAAGGAAATGTGTTATTATCGAATTACTTTAGGAATTATCCTGGATCATCAGGATAGTTGACCCATTAATCGAACCCATTATAGTCTACTGAATGAAAGGTGAAAAATGTTACCACTTAAACGCATTACTTTGTTTAATATTAATCTACTACTAAACTTAATGTTGGTGTTAGAAGTGTTTTTTTTAATATTTTAAAGGGAAATTAATTTCTTTCAATGCGATTCACAATCGTACAAAATTACAAAAAATGTCAAGATTCACTTATCCCCATAGCGTAGGAAGAGTTGGGACATTTTTTTAGATGTTGGATAATCTCAAAGTATCTGACGATTGCTTTCAAGGCGAATGCTATCATAAATATTGACTTTAATTATTAGTCTGAGCATTATTTATGAAGTAGATACATATAAGCTTGGATGCAGTAATTAAATTCACAATAGAAACACGACTATATCGCTATATTTTTATGAGTAATTATTAAATGTGCTCACATTTTTTAAGGTTTTTTAATGTAAAACAGTGATATTTATAAGAAAATGGCCTTAAATTTTAATTTCTACAAATATAAAGTTCAAAAATTTAGTTTGTAGGTTAAAAAACTGAAATTTGAGAGGTTGGAAATGAGATAGAAACACGACCATATCTTCATTTTTTCATGAGTTATTATTAAATGTGCTCACATTTGTTAAGGTTTTTCAATGTAAAAAAGTGATATTTATAACAATATGGCCTTAAATTTCAAGTTTTATACATGTTATATGAAAAAATTCAGTTTTTAGCTTGAAAAAATAAATTTGAGAGGCTTCAAAGAAGATAAAACACGACTATCACAATTTTTTTATGAGTAATTATTAAATGTGATCACATTTGTTAGGGTTTTTTAATGTAAAACAATGATATCTATAAGAATATGGCCTTAAATTTTAAGTTCTACACATATATAGTTCAGAAATTCAGTTTTTAGGTTGAAAAACTGAAATTTGAGAGGCTGGAAGTGAGATAGAAACAGGACTATATCGTCATTTTTTATGAGTAACTATTAAATGTGATCACATTTTTTAAGGTTTTTCAATGTAAAACAGTGTTATTTATAAGAATGTGACCTTTAATTTTAAGTTCTATACATCTTATATGAAACAATGCAATTTTTTTCTTGAAAAAACAAATTTGAAAGGTTTGAAAGATAAAAACACGGCTATATCGCCATCTTTTTTATCAGTAATTATAAAATGTGCTCCCACTTGTTAAGGTTTTTCATTGTAAAACAGTGATATATATATATAAGAATATGGCCTTAAATTTCAAGTTTCATACATGTTATATGAAAAAATTCAGTTTTTAGATTGAAAAACAGAAATTTGAGAGGTTTGAAATGACACAGAAACACGACTATGTCACCATTTTCTTGAGTATTTAATAAATGTGTTCACATTTGTTAATGTTTTTTAAAGTAAAGCGGGGAATTTCATCTGAATATGACGCTAAATGTCAAATTCTACACATGTTATGCTAAAAACCTCATTTTTTAGGTTGAAAAACAAAAATTTGAGAGGTTTGAAATGACGCAGTATAAAACACGACTATGTCGCTATTTTTATGAGTAGGCCTAATTAATAAATGTGCTTACATTTGTTAATGTTTTTTCATGTAAACCTGTATCCGAATATCCGAAAACGTTCCATTAATTGGATTACGATTTATAATGTTTTTACCAATTTTATTTATTGATTTCATTTTAAATTACACTGAGAAATTCGTATTTGGTTGCTCTAACTTTGTCTTTAATGACACCGTGTTTAATTATTTCCTCATTTTAAAACTGTACGAGGAAAGAAAACTTTCGCATTTAATCGATAGTTTTGCTGTGCATTTTCCTGGGCTGGCTATCCTCGATTGTGGTTTTTCATGGTTTCCCACAATTCCTCCAGGCGAATGCTGGGATTGTTCCTATGCAAGGGGGCACGAGCCCCCTTGCATATCGTATTTAGATTTAGATTATAAATTTAGATCGTTTTTTTGGAGTTTTTTTACATATATATTTACAGGTGGAAATTCCCGTACGATGTCAGGCTATTGTAATTTGCCTGGAGATACCGGCCAAGTGGAAATTTCTGGGAGTTTCCTGGCAAGTGGAAATTCCCCGGCGATACCTGCTAAGTGGAATCGCCTGAGAATTTCCACTTTCCCGGCATCGCCCGGGTTATTCCACCGGCCAGTTCTGACAAGGGTGTATGATATATGAGCAATGTTTCTCACTATTCCATCCAACAGTTTCATATCCTATTAAGGTTTCTTAAATTCGTGTAAAATTGCTAAAATCCAAAAAAAAGAAATTAAATTGAATCATTCCGGTTTCGAGGTTGAATATTGCTGTGAACTTGCAAAAAGCAAATCCGAACTATTAAATTTTTTCCCAGTTAAAATACCACTGTAGGTGTAGACTTCGTTGAATCCACTTGCTGTACTCTCGGCTTTGCTATACGCTCCTGCAATAAGCTGCAATTGAATTGGCAAGGTTACCAGGTGGTAGTTGTGGTCGGTGGTGGTACTCTGGTTGCGAAGTGTCAGGGTCCCAGTTTTCCCCCAGACCTGGAAAACCTGGTAAAAGTCAGGGAACTTGGAAAAGTTAAGGAAGAATGGTTTGTTTTGAAAAAGTCAGGAAAATTCGACGCAGTCATTTGCATCCAAAGATTAGCTCATGCAGGGCCCATTTCCGAGTTCAAATTTCCAAAAATTAGCCACATTTCCGTAGTACAGATTTGCAAAATATTTCACGTTTTCCATTTACAAATTTGCAAAATTTTCCACGTTTTCTGAGTACAAATTTGCAAAATTTTCAACGTTTTCCGAGTACAAATTTGCAAAATTTTCAACGTTTTCCGAGTACAAATTTTCAAGATTGTCAACGTTTTCCGAAAACAAATTTTAAAGATTGTCAACGTTTTCTGAATACAAATTTTCAAAATTGTCAACGTTTTCAGAGTACAGATTTGCAAAATTTTCCACGTTTTCCGAGTACAAATTTTCAAAATTTTCCACGTTTTCCGAGGACAAAAATGCAAAATTTCCCACGCCTTCCGAATGCAAAGTTACAAAATTTCCCACGTTTTCCGAAAGCAAAATTATCACATTGTGAAACTTTTGTTCATGCAAATTTTAAAAAAAAAGTATGTTAATTTTCAAAATTTTTATTATTTTGAAAACTATTTTCCCGTGTCAATTTCTAAAGAAAAAATGTTAATTTTTCACATTGTCATTGGTCATGGAATTTTTTTTTTTTTTTTTAAAAAAACCTGGAAAAGTCAGGGTAGTTGAAAATGAAATTTCTGGGGGAACACTGTTGTGTCAGAAAACGTTTTTATGCGTTCAGAATCGGTACACGCGCAGGTGTCCAGGTTCTCCCTCAAGAGTCCCAGCAGCGAGGCCACCATCGTCCATGGCTGCTCTTCATCATCGCCCAATATCCCTCTTGACCGTGGCATTTTCTCCAATCTTCGAAAAATAGGAAAGGTCAAGAGTAGCCCGAAAAACAATTCGAGAAAAAAAAACCCAAAACGTGCTTCGCCTCCGTACCAATTCGCCCGATTATCCCGATCCAACAATTAACTCGGTTATTACAAAGTTCTCCAGCGCCATTGAAGAAGTCCTTGGAGAGTGCCCTCTGTCAAGGTGAATGCGCGTCATTCTGACGTCGGAGGCGGGGGATGCCCCGCACTCGCCCACTCTCAAAAATCTGCGAAAACCTGCGCCAAATTCTATACGAATCTTTCTCCT
>JAQGBX010006856.1:0-12020 GCA_034698745.1 Megaphyllum sjaelandicum
GTCGCCATTTGTCTTTGTTCATGGAATAAAGTTTAGTTCGTTAATTTATTCACTCGCATCGATTTATTCATCATTATTAGATGTAACTGACAAATACAATTCTCAGCCCTGACTGAAAAAAAAATGTGAAATTGTAAATTTTAATTCAGTTGATGTAGGAAGCCCCCCTCATGTGTTTTGCATGTTAATTCTAATTCTAAAAGTCCTGAGAATCGTGTAAAGAACGGTTTCTATCACTTCTTTCACGTGCCAATTTGACGGTATTTTCCCTAAGGGCCAAGATGACGCGTGATTGAGTGGCACCCCACCTGGCGACCAAATATTCGCTGATTTTTCCCTGAAAACGGAACAGCAGGCGTTAATTTCTGGAGAACAAAAAAAAACGTACAAAGCCCAAAACGCACGATGGTTGTTTTTTTTGAAAAATTACATCGAAATGCATCGCGTAATTGAATTCGAGACACGTTTAACAACAGAATCAACATGGAAGAATAAGCGACCCCCTTTAGAACTTCGCATTACGTTTTATGCAAATATGAGAGTTTTCCTCCCCCACGCATGCAAAACAGTCTTAATTCTTGCAGAAACTTGAGCAAAAAAAAAAAAAAAGATTCAAATTCCTAATTACTAACGTGTGAATGCAGCGACAGTTCCGCATGTTAATGTATTTTTAATCAAAATTCGAGCACATGTTACACAAAACGGATAATGTACTGTGAGGGATATCAGCGAGGAAAAAAAAAGAGAAGGATTCATTAGACATTTTGACGAGTCGAAAAGAACGAAATTAAACAAAAATCACTCGCTCGACGACATGCACTATTCAAATTACTTCAATGAATCTGAACGTTTTTAGTTCTAGCAATCCATTCTAGTGTTTTTTATAAACAACGTACATGTACATGTAGCTGTCTTTAACATAATTGCTCAGGCATGAGCAAAACATGTCGATTTCACTTCCCTAGCGCATGCGCAGAATGGAGGAGCGCTTTCAAAATTCAAAGGATTTGCTCGCGGAATTCCACCTTCAAATAGTGGGCGTAGTAGATAATTGGCACGTGGTTTGCACTAGTTGATGCTCAAACCGATTTATTATTTATTTATTCTGCGCAAAGTTTAGAACTCGAGAAACTACTAATTGAAGGATGTCACTGAGGATGCACCCAAGATTCAGAATCGTCAGCAGAGCCACCTGCAATATGGGCCACACTTTTTAACTGCAACTCTGCAAGTACTGCACATGTAAACAGATAAGTTATTCTTTGTAATCCAATAATGCAATAATATGTATTCCAGTTGAATAATTTGCCAAAACTCGTATGAAAAACGAGCCTGTCATGATTTGCGAAAAAAAACATGATTCCATGTCAGAGCTCATTTTTCACACTCATTGTATTATTCAGGCCAAAAGTTAGAATCGTAGTTTTACCATTTGAAATCTAAGCCTTGAGGTCGTAATTAGGTGCCAAGTTCTTTCGATCGAATCGGTTAAAAAAAAAATCAATCAAATGAAAGGAATCCTAGCACTGTACTGGCCTACAACCCACACGTGAAAATTCGTTTAAAACAGACAAAGAATTGGACTTAAAAATCTATATTTTTTTACATCCTGCCCGTTTCATTCGGTTGAGTTGAATTTACCAAATCAGAGAAAGTTCCGCACGGTTCAAGTGAATAAAAGCTTAGCAAATCAGAGTGGAAAAGTAATACTACGAATGGCAAGGAGCGCTCAACTAAAAAGGTGCCAATCTGCATTTCAAATGAGACGACGATTGCCACACCTGATTACATCCTCACGCTTCGGTCCTCCTCGTTGGAATGACAAAAGATGACACTACAGCCACACTACACTCCCCTCCCTCACTTCACTTCATTACGGTGTACTTCAGAAGCCCCACTTTGCATTTCCAATAAAAATTCAGGGGATGCTTAAAGAGGTCTCATCCTGAAAATTGCCAAACTAGCACGCTGATAACCTCTCTCCGTTCTCTTCCTTTTTGTGAAAAAGGAAAGGAAAAGAGTTTATGCATTATGGAAAAGTGGACACACTTTACGGAATGTAGAGAATGTGTATGGGTGCACGTCAGGTTGTAACGATATTAGCCACATTGATATACAGTATATGCATGAAATACATGGACAAATTGCAGGCATTAAAAGATGCAGAAACTGTTAATAAATGCATGTCATATGTTTTGATTTTACAAACAATGTCGTATACTGAAAGGGTTATGAAAGGGGGCAGAAAAGAGTAAAATATTTCTGACATACAACTACATCTTTTTCCTATCACTAGGTCTGGATATCATACGAGGATAGGTACGGGAGTTTGGGATGATCGAAAAATGTTCCACGAAAGTGCTTTCAAAATCTGCTATAGTGACGACATTCATCAAAAGTCTGATGCCTTTGATTAAAATTCTGACGCCTTTGATTAAAATTCTGACGTCATTCGTTACAATTTAGACTTCATTCATTGGAATTCTGGTAATGACGCCATTCATGAAAATTCTAAAGATGACTTCATTTATTACAATTACAAGCTTGTATGATGATGACGACATTTGTAAAATTATGACGATGACGACATTTTAAAAACTATGACGTCATAAATTAATTTGCAGCACTAAACTTAGTTTTACGTTGAAAAAAATTGAGGATAACACAACTGCATGGATGCTCCGGTGTTTGTTCATCTGGGTTTAATAATGGAAGTTTTCCACAAAAAAAATAATTGATTAAATGATGCCAGGAGAGTTGCGAGCAAAAATATTAGAACATTCATCTAACTTTATAAAAATGAAACCTCTACACACTCAATAGTAGAAAAAACTCCAATACAAAGCGTTTAGACAGGTACACTAAATTCTCTTTTGTGACGGGTATACACGAAATAAAGCTAGTACTGCAACAGCAAATATTTGCTGATCAATCATTATTGTACTTCGTAGATTTCCTTCTAAGCAGGCAAACAGCTCAATGATGCAAATCCGTAATTGAAAGGTAAAACGCTTTTGAGTTGTCCAGGATGCTCCAGTGCCAAAGCTTGGGTCCCAAAACACATTCAATTCCGTATCTGCTTCTTAGCTCGGTAGTTTTCTCGAGAGTAAATTGCAAAGTTCTCTCCTTGCAGCGTCCTAAACCCATTTCTTCCATTTTCAAATAAAAGAAAATAAAAAGCGTCTATCCTCATAATATATGCATGCGCGGTATTAGGGGTGAATATTCAATTTTCCAATTGTGGAAAGTGTACACCGTGTCTGGGACCCTTACGAGACAATGCGAAAACATTTAATAAATAAATAGAATCCATCGAAATACCGAGGGGAAATTAGAAAGATGCATTTCGCTTACACCCGGCTCGAGCAAACAACACAAATCGCTGAAAAAGTGGGTAAAAACCTCACTAAAGTGGGCAGCGCAGAGCCATATAGGCAAGTGACCAAGATTGAAGAAACTAAAAATCATGACCATAACATTGGAATAAGAATAAAACTTCCGTTTGTTTGTCAGCAAAAGTGTTTCCACCGAATTACTCGAATCGAAATTTTTTCACTTATTTCAATTTAAAATTTTCCAATAAACTGAAAATAATTCTTACCTTATGAAAAATATTCCAACAAATAAGTTTAAATTTACATTAAATAAAATAAAAATTACAATCGAAAAAACTTAAATTTACTTTTCTTTTTTTTAGAATTTCCAGCATGCGGATATATTACTTTATGGTGCCCAATATTAATTTAAGCAATAATTGGCTGCTATTGTAAATTATGAATTTGGTGAAAGCACCAATTAACTCGGAAATTGCAACGATTTGCGAAATCTCTTTGGTATTATTAGAGCTTTCGATGCAAACTCAAAATTACGATTCAAAATTCAAACTTTCGATGCAAAAATGGTGGTTATAAACTTATACAAAATTACAAATGTCAATGACAAATTCAAAATGTCGATGCAAAACTCAAAATTCCAATGCAAAATTCCAAATTTCGATGCAAAATTAAAAATTTGAATACAAAATTCAATATTTTGATGCAAATTTCCAAATGCCAATACAAAATCTCACGCTGTGCCACTGCCTGGATGAGGAAAACGTATCGATTCGATTTTTCATAGTTGACATTTATTAAAGAATAATCTTCTTAAATTATATTAAAAAAGCCAGGATTACAATGTACCACAATTTGGTGAAAACAGGTTTAAAAACAGCCCACGTCGACAAGAAGCCCAACGTACAGAGGCACGCAAATCAAGGAGGTTTTCCAGTTTTATCTTTAGAGAGTATCATATTGAGGAAGAAGATTTAAATTTTACATAACAATACACCTTGGACAACGATCGTCAAATATCTCCATTCAAAGAAAGCATAAAAAGCAGGTTCGATATAATAAATACTATTACATCCCAACGAAAAAACACGAGGCAGGCGGCCATTTTATGCAGCATCGATATAAAGGGGCAACTCACTGCTTTGAATTTCAATTTATATTAGATAAAAAAAAAGTCCTTTCAACATATATCATCGCCATTCATTTCGTATTCATTGCGAACAAATACCGTAAAAAGGAAAATAATCTTCATCACACTGCCAAGTGTTTCCTCCTGATAACTTCTCAAATTCCCGCTCGAAAATTCGCAAACTTTCCAAAAGCGTGACAACTGCCATGGATCTCCAAAGAAAAAAATGTCCATTTCAGGCAGTTTCCGGTAAACTTTCTCGCGAGCATCCTGTACACACACAAACACACACACACTAAAGAAAAAAAATCACTTAAATTTTCGCAATAACTCAAAATGAAATTGCAGCCCTAGCATTATTAAATTTCCCGAGCAGCGCTAATGATATATATTATTTATACGAAGGGGTTGAAACCCGGGCATGCAACCCGGGCCCCGAAACTCCCAGAGGCCTCTTGTTTTCGAATGAAGGGAGATTGCAATAAGACATTTGGCGAACATAAAACGAAAATTTGTTTTTAATATCGCTTACACTTGCCTCCAACGACCGGTATTAATATAAATTAAATATTTGGAAAGGCGAGGAAAAAGTCTTGTAATTTCAAATTAAATGGATTAGAAAGAGCACACCTAGGCCTAACCGGTGCCAAAGGACCAAGGACCCCAAAACGGCGGTGGGTCATAAACGGTGCTTGCAACAAACCCGATTATTAAAAATCTCTCTGGTGGGTTGCGAATTAAGGCGGGTTCGCTCCCCGTGAAAACCCATAAAACCCGCTGCCAAACACCCCAACCTCCAATAATCATAATCCTAGCCAAGCAGCCTTTTGCTGAACTAGAAACGAGTGGCGGCTTAATAGATTACTGCAAATGTATCCGTGTATTAATTTTAGTACGTGTGCCAGGGTGCTAGAAAAGATGGTGGGAGGAACATGGCGCTAAAAATACAATGGGTGGCGGAGAGAACTCTAATACAAATTACCACTTAGGATATGCAGAAAAGCAAAAATGTTGCGTATACTTAAAAGGAAACGCATTATGTTTCGTCGATAAACCTCGAAAACTCAACAGCTTGCATGTAGCTTGCTCCGAAAGGGACATTCGACAAATTCCGGATGCAACGCCAAGGGTTTCATGTGGTGCAACTTCAAAAGATGAAACGCATTCAAACAATATAACATATTGATTTTCCGCTTTATCAGTTTGTTTAAAAAACAAAATTTTGTTTCAGAAAGCAAGAAAGTAAAGATAATATAAATTTGATGTGGTTCAACTCCAGCAAATCAAACTAGTTGAAACGATATACAGTAATGGAATATCCACCGTTTATTTTTCCGCTTTATTAGTTTGTTTAAAAAACTAGATTCGGTTTTAAAAAGTAAGATAGTACTGTAAAGATAATTCCAAATTAGTTTGAGATGTTGCAACTTCAGAAAATGAAGCGGATTTTACAAAATATAATAGAAAATCACCCTAAGTTTATTTATTAGTTGACATAGAAAAATAAGAAAGTAAAGATAATATAAAATAAAATTTTATTCCGTGGAAAAAAACAAACAAACACAGAACAGCTTAATTGAAAATATTTTTTTTTTTCATTTTTGTAGAGTTATTAGTTTTTGGTCAGGATTTAAAGTGTTTGTATTGCAATAGCTTATGAGCTAAAATTCATAATCTGGATTCTTTTTTTCTTAAAATAGTAGGAATTAAACTTCCAAGGATTCGGCTTTAATCGTTTGTAAAAAATTCGTATACATTGATGAGTATTTTTTGTAAGAAAGTAAATATATTTTACTTTTTTATTAAACATAAGAAATATAAGAGAAAATGTAACTTTAAGATAACTATTAAGTTATTAAATACTATAGATAACCACATATGAAAATGTTCGTTATATCATATGCATGCTGTCATTGCATTGCTGCCATCAGTGATTGCCTATTTTAAGGGGGCAATTTCCATACTGACAACGTAGCAACCTTCAAACGGCAGAAATATAATTAAATTTCTATCTACATTTGATATACCTTCCTACCACTTAAAGGATAAACAGAATTAGAATTAAAGATATTTAAAAAAACCGTGGCAACCGACCATTTTACCAACAAATTAATCCAAGATCGATCAAAACAATTTATTAAAGAAAACTCCATGGCTTATATTGGAATTTCCTAAGATGTCCTCAGTGTGGCAACAAAATTTTAATTTCCCATTTCCCTAACTTTTCCCTGACCGAAACTTACTCGTTAATGCATATCAATTTTTTTGTCATAATGAAAAATGAAATAACAATTGCAATGAGAATCTTGGCAAAATATTAGATTCAGGGATAGAATCTTGCTTTTATTTGGGAAAATTTCCCTGTCATTCCCCTAACTTCCATGACCACTTTTTTCCCCCTGACTTCTCTATCTGACCTGTGGCCACCCTGGTCCTGTTAAACTAACGAAAATTTAAAAAAAAATACCTTCATCCTCACGCATACAATTTCATCAAATATTTATTCAAGGTACTTTTCACGACCTTATGTTATTTTTAATAAAGGGAACATTTTAAATTTAACGAAAATACGCTTCGCTGCAGATCGATGTAGAAGTGGACCATTTCCAATGTAACATTTCACTTGCGAGGAAATGAAATTTCTAGAAAGACGATCACGTATCCCTTTATCGCTGATTTTTTTTGAACCTAAACAACAAAAAATGCACCAAGCACAGCCATGTTAACAGCAGCTTCTTCAGCGCAGCATGCGGGCAATCATCACCAAAGTTAAAAATCTTCGGATCACCGGTATAAAAAATTGAGCTTAAGTGTCTCTAAAACCCGAACAGATCACGTCGAACGCCAAAGACGAAGAAGAGAGCTTATAAGTCATTGGATTTTACGATCTTTCTTACGAGTCCATTGCCTCGGAACTTTTTGAATGAACCTATTTACTTATTCAGAGAAAACAAGACAAGACGCATCCATCCATTGCGGAGAAATGGCTCCACTCCATAACATATGCCATTATTAGTATTATTCCTTGCTTTATGCATTTTCACATCTTTTCATGTCCCCTCTCTCCATTTTCTCTTCACACTTATACTTGTGCATCCACTCTCAACAATAACATTTTTTTCCTATTTCTCCATCTTTCTTTTTCCTCCTCCCCTTTTAACCACCACATCTCCAGTTTGCCGCGCTTATAATTTATCCTTTCTCCAGAACCCTCCATCTCTGTCCTTACAAAATCATTCATTTTCAGGTCTGTGAGGGTGAGACGCAAAGCTCATTAAAGCGAATACCATCGAGAAATACTTTTCCTGGGAAACACCCATTGTCAGGTGAGTTCGGAAAATTAACTTTCCGAAGAAATGACAAGGAAATTGACTAAAAACTAGCAAATCACGAATGGTGGCCCACATCGATGAGTATATAAAATCAGAAAACTTTGAACGGAACATTTTTAGATGACTAGATCAAGGTATCGGATTACCAGTTATTTCAGAAACCACTTCAGTTGGAGTGAAGGAAAGAATAATGGAGAAACTTGCTTACTAGACATACCTGAAGAGGAATTTGAACAATGAAACTCCACGAGAATAGGTCATATTTTACTGATCGGTAATAGGACAACACTGATACAAATTCATTCTGTTAACTTTAAATGAGTCATCATGTTGTTCAACAAAACACATGCATAAAGATGTACAACAAAGAGAAGCATCGACAAATTCAACAAAAAGATGCATCGACAAGTTCAACAAAAAGATGCATCGAAAAGTTCAACAAAAAGATGCATCAACTTGTTCAACAAAAAGATGCGTCAACATATTCAACAAAGGGATGCATCAGCTTGTTTAACAACGAGATGCATCGACCTCAACAAAACAGATGCATCAGCATGTTGAACAACGCGAGATGCATCAATCTCAACAAAACAGATGAATAAACCTGTTCAACAAAAAAAAAGATGCATAAACTTGTTTAACAAAACATACGCTCCTACATAAACTTGTTTAACGAAATATATACATGTTGTTATATATATATATATGTAATATATACACTTGTTTAGCAAAACAGATGCATAAACATGATTAACAAATCAGATGCATAAACTTGTTTAACAAAACAGATGCATAAATTTGTTTAACAAATCAGATGCATAAACTTGTTTAGCAAAACAGATGCATTAACTTGTTTAACAAAACAGATGCATACGTGTTTAACGAAGACATAGATACAGTAAATGAACTTGTTTCACTAAGAGACATGCATCAACACTTAACAAAAGGATGATGCATCATGTTTAAAATTCAAAAACCTGTTCAACAAATGCATTAGTTCGCCTTAGTGAACATCATGACATCAGATGTTTTGAATTACATCATGTCTGCGTATAGTTTCCTTACAAATATATCAAGGTACTTTCCAGAATATCAAATCTTTCGCAAACAGTTCTGGTCCTATTCAATTCAACCACTGTTTACTGGCCTTTCCTTTCAAATTCCTTAAACCCGTGAAAGTGGATTTTCCACATTGCGTTTCTCCTGAACATAATTCAGTTTCTTCCTTGTAAGAGCATGCCACATATGCTTTTTTATTCCAACTTTTCACCTCATCCCTCTTCTCACCCCCACCGTATTTCCGCTCATACGTTTGATGTGATTTAATGCGTTAAGACAATTCATCTATTCCCACCGTGTAACAACTTGAGGGTTATTTGGCAATGTGTGTTGTTGGTTAGGATATGGGGAACTTTTAAGTAATTGGTATGGGAAACAGGAGCCGTTCATCATTTCGTACATGGGCAACAAACTCCCATTCTTGGGCAAATTTTGGTCCTTTATGTGATGAAACTTGAAGGACACGACTATACATTCAAGAAACTTCTAATATTCTCCGCAAAGAAAAAACAAGCTTATTCGACTGCTGTATTTGAAGTGATTTTTAAGATATTTTCTCATATTTAATCAATCATTACTCTCAAAAGCCTCAAAAACATATCCTCAAATTACCTTATCCAAAAACTGCATTCTTTCTCAAGCAGTCAACTTCAAATATAACTAGCTTATTCGTCTGTTCCATCTCAAATGGTTTTTAAGATATTTTCTCATATTTAATCATTCATTTCTCTTAAAAGCCTTAAAACATATTCAACTGGTCGATCTTCAAATTACCTTAACCAAAAATGTGCATCCTTTCTCTAGCAGTCAACTTCAAATATAACTTCAAAAATAATATAAATAAAAGGCCCGAGAGCTTCCCCGCATCGCAGCAAGGTCTACCGCGCTGCCTGCCGTTAAAAGCGGCCCTATACATCATCGATTGCAGAAAGGGAGCGTCACCGTGCGCCACGTTCACATACGAAGCGTGCACGGAGCGTGCCCGGTTGCTGTCCGGCACCTATACAGGGTGCCCTCGACAGTCACAATCCTGTAGACGAAGTTTTTGGATATTTTTTTTAAGGAATTCACCGCTGTTTGGAAAAAATAAATATTGTCTAAATTTCGTTTCAACGTTTCATAATGCGAATGCTCGGGAACTCTAAAATGCATTCGTATTAGCCGTTATTTTTGTAATACCCGAATTCTAAAGTGGTTTTAAACGATGCAATTAACGTTATTCGTCCAGGGGTACTGAAAACGGGTCCATTCTATCAGAAATTCGTCTAAAGCGAAAATCTTCTTAATGTGGTTTCACCGAATATAGCCACGAATTGAGTAATTAACGAACTAATCCAATTCGATTAAACTAAATAATTACTTAAAGTTTACTGATGTTTCACTTAATAACTTCACGTTATGTACCTCACTGACTTAATTTTTTCTCCATATTCAGCCATTTCGGCGGGTTAAATCGATGGAATCGATTATCGATAATTTCATCGCCATACCGAAAATTTTACAGGTCGTTGGATGATTGAAAATTTCTCGTTTATAGCCTCGTTTTCAACTTTTATCGTTTTTCGGTCATTTAAGAGGTAATCTCGCAGTTACAAATTTATGGCAGACATTCTGCCAAATTTTTCTTTTACAAGATTTAAAAGCGGGATTTTCTTCGAATCCCGTGTATAGTAGCGATGCAGATCATGTTAAATCTTCACGATAGTAGCTAAAGTACTTTATGAATACTTAAACGGTGTATGCCTTGTCATCAAGGAATTTTCATATCTAAATGTTATCGACTACAGTGTTGCCAACTGACGCAGTTCGTGTTAGAAGTCTATAAAGATTAAGTACTTGTTTTAACGTCACATGGCCCAATCTCTTCTATGGATATTTATAATGACAGTACCACCGTTAAAGGTATGCTTATCACTAAATGGCATGGATACTATTAATATTCTGATAAGGCTCCTTCTTCGCCGAGCCTTTACCCAGATAAGGCATATTAACAGCTTTTGACGCATTACTCGTTCTGGCACCACCGTCCATTTATGTTCGAACAAAAGAATGTGTCTGGAACAATATAGCCAAAGTTAAGTCAACTTATGGCGAATTCGGCTCATCACACCAAGTGTAGTTACAGTTTCTTGTGGGTGTAGACCGATGACGTCACATGTGTTGCGCGATGCGACCTCTAGACGCCTAGACGATTGTAATCCGCCATGTTGGATGCACCGCTGCCACCAGCTCCCTTGTTGGTGGTAGAAGAGCACACCCGGTGCACACCTGGTGCACGGGGTGTATCCAGTCGAAGAGTGCACGTAGGGTGCACCCATTTCGGCGAAGTATGCACCATTTCTGAGCCAAGTGGAACGGGTGCAGAAACATGCACCCAATGCACGTGGGTGTACACTTTTTTGGGGAGCCGAATTCGCCATTAGTTATGCAAATTCCTTGCAATAAATATATTTATAACTTGTTCATGCATGTATGTCAGAACATTTTCCTAATGAACATTTTCTTTTATATTTAATCTAACTTGAAGATTTTAATAATGTGTTGCATTATATGTTCTTGAACCTTATAAAATTCATTAAAATACTTATAAAAAAAACCGGCAATATCTTGCAATTACGCATGTAATTATGCATGTACGGTGTTGCATTCTGATGATGACGTCATTTATTAGGTTTGTGGTCGCATGTTAACACCATTTTACAAATGCTGTTATTATCAGGGTCGTAATAAATGTCGTCATCATCAAAACTTATCATGATTTTAGTTAATGACGTCATCATTAACTTCGATTGCACTTTCCATTTTTGGTAAATTCCGTTAAATTTTTTTTTAGACATGTTGTAGGACAATATTGGGACATCAGAAATTCTGCAACTACCCTCTTAATTTGGGGAAAGACGTAGTTTTACATCAAAAGATGCATGTTTATCACTCGAGGATAGTCAATTTTTGTAACTTATAAGGTTTGAAATGTTATGATAAAGCATAATTGGTAATAATATTTGAAAGAAATGCACATGGTTTCAAATTGTATTCTATTGGAAAATGTAATGGATTGTACAATGAAACCGTATAAAGCCCCGTCCACACTAAGAGCAATCTGCAATAAAAACGTGCAATTTGCAATCTGCAATTGCTCCAGGCATTTGCACAAGCGGCCATTTTGAG
>JAQGBX010006857.1:0-12020 GCA_034698745.1 Megaphyllum sjaelandicum
AAAAGAAAGTAGTCGCGAATTAAATTTCTATCGATCAAACGAACGTCTCGTTTCCGTTATTGGCATAAACGCCAAAACTACGTGCATGGACGATATTGCGATATAAACTCCACCGTTAGATTAATAATTCACCAACAATGTCTCAAACAGTGCTACAATTTAGAGCGTCTGTTATTATTTTTTTTAAATTGGGCTGAGGCCCAAGTTTAATAATTATTTCTGCTTAAAGGTTTTGTTAAAGTTATATTCTCAACCATTTTGGTTCTCAAAAATCCGAAAGAATTCGATAAAACTGCTAAATTCTCTGATGACTAAAGTTTCGTTACGACCCATTGAACAGGAAGGTGTTAGGCAGCCACCGCGGCCCCTGTTGATTTCTCTGTGGTGTGCTTTGCCAACTTTTCCATGGTAGCTTCATCCGAAAACGGTGCTACAGCTGTTTTGAAACGTTGGCAGTGTTTACCGGCGAAGCAAATACACGTCAGGTGAGATCCATTATTCAGTTTCTGGAAAACGATAGTTGGCATGAAAGGCCCTCGGCGGATCAATTTCATTTCAGGAATCGTACAGGTAGATACATGTGCAGTAGGTGGGCTGGCATGTCAAGCCGGTTTTGTGAGGCAAAAAATGCATCAAGCCGGTGATCGAATGCAGTGTAAAGATCTAGATTTTATTCTAGGTATTTTCTAATTGAATGTGAAACCGAATAGAAACACGGGTTAACAAGAATTTTCTAATTCCTTGAATGATCGATTTAAACTGGGCCTACCAGCTACATGTACACTGTATATGTACATTGTAACGTATACCTTCTGTCTTATCTACGTTATATTGGGGACTATGGCGAAATAAGTTGTGCAGTATGACATCAAATGAAATGCAGTAGTTTCAATGAAAATGATTTTTACATCATTATGAACCTAGGAAACGAGGAATTGTAAATTCCATTATGTTAAATTTACCACGCATTGATAATTTTTCCACGAATTTTCCCGCTGTTGTATGTATTGATCACTAGATGGGGAAGAGGGTGGACCAATTTTATTATAGTTACTGGGGGAAAAATTTAAAATGTACTCATACAGTATATCAATTTGTTAAAACAAAAGAATCAGTAAGTTATTGTCGTCACAGTAATTTGCTTGACGACCGTCGCATCTTTGCAGTTAGGCTGTATTCACGATGAACCAATTGAAGCCAACTGATGCGCAGAGGAAATTGCCGTACGTCATTTCTACGTAATTTCTACTTTTTGCCTGTCAAAAACAAAATGGACGAAAGCTCTACTTCTTCGTAATAAATCGGATTCATTGTATATAATCTATGGAAACATAAAATGATAACCGAAAAAGTCAGTTCGAACCACTAAACAATTCACGCGAGAAAAGCGGTGACATTTTCAAGATGGCGTCATGAACTACCGTTTGTCTTCAATTGGTTCATTGTGAACACAACCAATTGAAGACAAAAACTGTCGTTGACGTTGACTTTTTTCCGTTATCACTTTTATTTTTCCATAGATTATACAATGAATGCGATTTATAACAACTAAGTAGAGCTCTCGTCCATTTCGTTTTTGACAGTCAAAAAGTAGAAATGACGTATGGCAATTTTATCTGCGCATGAGCGATGGCCGTTTTTGTCTTCAATTGGTTCATTGTGAATACAACATAACGCTACAGGAAAAATAAGATAAGGAAAGTCGTGTTGTTCATTTGCTTAAATTGAGAGAATAATTTCAACATTTCGGAAAAACTTATCTGGCCTACACCCACACCGAGCTCAGGTGGCTTTAAGAGGTTAGCATCCTCGTCTTGCATTCGGTAGACCCAGGTTCGGTTCCCGGGTCGGCTATCCTCGATCGATTGTGGTTTTTCATGGTTCCCTACAATTCCTCCAGGCGAATGCTGGGATAGTTCTATATGAAATCGGCCATGACCGTCTTCCCATCCCATCCCCGTCTTAAAGTCCTGGTAATTACGGGGTAACTAAATAGTGATGTTGGGGTCAATCATCACCAGACTACTTAGTGTGACTTAAATTGTATATTGATCCCCCCTGCCACATGGTACTATGTACTGACTGCAGGGTAAAGAATTGAATTTTTAATAGCCCTCAATACAAGGAGAGGTGGTACCATCTAAGTCAAGAACACGAATTGTTCTTTTGTTCGTTTTCCAAGAGTCACCGGTGTAGTTCCACGAGTCCCTCACAGACGCTCTTGAACTTGAACGAGATCAAAGTAGAACTTCGTTGACCCCAATAACGGACAGTCAATGGACCCCGAGGACGGCTTTCAGTGTCGTCCAAAACCGTTCTGGGCCTGTGGCAACGCAGCTTAGCATGAAATGTACTAGCTCGGATTATTGACCTTTGCAACGAACATTGAAAGTGCTACAGAGTGAAACAATGGTGGTGCAACTGTGTTACTGGGGTTGCAGTATGTCGAACTTGGGTGTGAACGTACCCCTGACACTAGCACTTTGCAGGTGAAATAAACGAAGCAAATCTTTTTTCATACACTAATTACCGGTAAACAGTGTTCACCTTTGATACTGTCAGAGTCAGACTGTTACTAGCGGCTTGGAAACTGTACATTTAAGGTCTTATCTGAACTTCCAAAGTACGCAATCGATGGAACTTTAACGATTATTTTTAGTTAATATACTGTAGCTGAAACTGAACATCTATCGATGACATTTGGATATTTTCATCTATCTTTGCTGGTTTTTACTCCGAAGTTGAGAATGCTTACTAAAGAATCTATTCACTTTTACTGTATACTGTATATTTTCAGTTGTACTTTTACTTATAAAAGTAGAAAATGAACAATGAACGAACATGCACTTCCGTTTTTGATAAAATTAGGACAAAGTTGGACCACATTTTTCCAGTTGAATTGAGGGCTGAGCAAAAATGTTTGCGATTAACGATTTATCTTTATTTAATATTAAATTGGACTCCAGAGTACTCGCAGAATTTAAGACAACTGGAAAATGTCATAGATGCAAATATTTTAAAAATAATATAATGCAGACATACTGTGTACTTATTAACGAAGTTAATTAGAACAAGCGTATTTTCTGACAAGTGAAAAAGTTTTGCCCCTTCTCCTTCGATTGGCCAATTTGGCCTGGTTTAGACGTGAATGCCCGCGTCGATTTGGGTTAATCCGTCCGAGACTTAACAGTACTTGTAAGTACATGGTAAACTTGAATCTAGAATTGATTTCTGACTGTCAAGAGATAAATTAAAATCAAACATTTATAAAGGTGACGTTTTATTAAATTAACCTGACTGCAGAGTAAAGAATAGAATAGAATAGAATAGAATTGACAACGACCAAACCGCAATTTTGCTTTGCCTTTGCTTTTTTTTATTGTTAGAAAAAGGAAACATTTATACGGAAAAATATACGAGGCGATGTAAAACTAACCGGAAGGAGATTTTTAACTAACGAAAGAAAATCGTTAATTTTTTTTTTTTACTCTGTGCAACTTTTTTTGCGCAGAGTTTCAAACATAAAGACAGGAACTTGAAATGGAAATTCTGTCCCGAACCATTTTCTATTATTTTTGGAAGTTTTACTCGGGTGGATTATCCGAAATTCCGAATAAAAAGGTTGGAATTTCACTTCAGAATCACCTTCGCCTTTTGGTCGTCCAGACAGAACCGGACACTTCTAGCTAATCCTTTAACGATGATTGTTGTTTGATCGCACTTTTCCAAGTGACCCAGTATTTCTGGCGAATTCCACCCTTTCCCCCTGACCCCACCCCAGGCCGTCTCTTCCGCGATGACCACTGTACGTGCCAGCGCAATCCCCGTGACCTCTGCGCGTAGCCTCGCCTACTCCGTAGTTCCATTTGCCGGCGCTATTAGCGCGCGGCGCTGCGTTCCCCTCTGCCAGCAGCGATTTCTCGGAAAGCGCTTCGACGTCATGGCCTTGGAATAGGCGCGACGTCATTGGCAGCCAATGAGCGGCCTCGCCGATGACATCATGCTATTTTTAGCCTCTCGTGAGTCAAGCTATAAAGAAAGTCCCCGTCCTAGTGCGCATACGCTGACTCAGTCGCTCGTTCGTAAGTGTTGCGTGCCCATTCCGTGCTGAGCCACGTTGGAACCGTGGATTTATCACCGCAAACTACCTCAGTGGTCGACCATGCTCCGGTAGAACGTTTCTTCCCTCCTAGTATTACGGAAACTGTGCGCTCTCGATTCGAATCGGCATCGGATTTACGTGGAGTTCGGGTCGACTAACAATCGCCCCAGACGCACGAGTGCTCACTAGTGCGTTTCGACGATCGTCGATCAACTTTTTGTCGGACTTCGCCATCGCGTCGCTGGCAGACGCGCAACTTTCTCGGATCGTCCGAGGCAAACTTTTCGGTGAGTCTCGTTTTGCTGAGCTCGGTCGACGCCCGACGACCAACCATCGCCGACCGACTTTTCCACCCCGGTCGCCCAACGCGGGCGGCTCCGCTATGATCGAGGACGATCGTAAGATGGACACGTCTATGGAACGTCATTTTACCCCGACGACGGTTTCCTGCTCAAAGAGAAAATGCGCGGTCTGAAACGTCCCATGACCTTAGATCTGGACAATGGCGGCCCTGGGGGCGCGCTCGTCGCCACCAAGCGGCAGAAGTTTAGCCTCCTCTCGTCGCCCGATCTCAACTTGCTCAAGCTGGCGTCGCCCGAACTGGAGAACCTGATCATCCAGCAGAACGGTCACGTGACCACCACCCCCACGCCCACGCAGTTCATCTTCCCCAAGAACGTGACCGAAGAGCAGGAGATCTACGCCAAGGGCTTCGTCGACGCCCTCGCCGAACTGCACACCAGCAACCACGGCGCCGACCCCGTCATCGTCCAGGGCGGCGCCACCGCCTACACCACCTTCGCCCACATCTTGCCCAGCGGCAGTGGCAGCGGCGGCGGCGCCAACAACTACGGCGACGGCGACACCTTCCTGCCGGTCATCATCAAAGAGGAACCGCAGACGGTGCCCAACGTGTGCTCTTCGCCGCCCATGTCGCCCATCAACATGATGGATCAAGAACGCATCAAGCTGGAACGCAAGCGTCAGCGCAACAGGGTGGCTGCCTCCAAGTGTCGGCGACGCAAGCTGGAGCGAATCGCCCGGTTGGAGGACAAAGTGAAGGCGCTCAAGAACGATAACAACGAGTTGGGCACCGTCGTCTCCAGGCTCAAGGATCACATCTGCGGACTCAAGCAGCAGCTCATGGAACACGTGACCAACGGCTGCCACATCCTCACCCCTACCCAGTATTTGAGCTGAACGTCACCTCCCGTCGATGGTTATTAAATAATTCACGGACTTGTTGAGAGAAAAAAAATGGAGGGTCGAGAGGAAAAACGACTGCAAACAACCCAAGTGCCACACGTTTTTATATATTTACGAACATTTCGCGTTTTGTTCCTCTATTTTACCAACGCCTTTTTTTTTAAGAGAACGGGGGGGTTGGCGAGGTTCAAAAAGCGGCGATGCCATTGTGTAAATTTGCGCGAGATTTGTAAGAGAAGGTGGTGGCCGACGCCAACCTCGACGTAATTCATGTAAATAACAAAGTTTTTATCCGTCCCGTATCCACCGCGTCTCTCATTTTGCGCCGCCATTTTGGGTGGCTGGCACGTGACGATTCGTACGGGGCGCCCCGAAAATGCTGGCGCGGCGCGAGGTATTACAGGGTGCGTCTAAAGTAGTGAGTAGCGAGAAAGTCGAGGCAGTCTGCACGTGGTAATGGTATACAAACTTGAAGAGTATTATTTTTTTTACCGAGTGGTAGGGCTCTGGGCCTACTTCCAACTCTGATGCGTTCAGGAAAGAAAGTGTCCCATGTTGATGTTTTGTGCTAAACTTAAAACTAACGAAACAAAGTGCTTGTTTTTAATACCATTCGATGGACTGGGTTCATCGGAACAAATCGGAAACTTTGTTTTAGTTGCATTTCGAAAGTAAAACTTCGGACTTTATTACCCGTCAACTCTGCAATCGAGTCCTCCTGTCTCGACTTTCTCATTACGGGTCTTTAGATTGGCATTGTAGCCTATACAAAGATGGCACCTAGAGGGTGCGTTGGAACTCTTTTAAATTCCATTGATCGCATTGGTATCAATTGAGGGGTAGGGATGCCACGAAGTTCCTGAAAACGCGGAATAATCACGATGCAACCCAGGGTTTCAAATGCCTGTTGCATTCGGTTGAGGCAAATATTGGGCAGGTCAAGACAAGATCATTCGAAAAGGCGGGATTGCCGGGTCATTGTCCAACTCATTTATTGCACCAACGAGTCAGTCTACTCCCTAGCATCCCACTCGAGTGTCTTATGAAAACAAGCTTAGCTGTAGAGTATTAATAAGACCTATCAGCAAATGCTAATATAGCAGACCCTTACTTTTTAAAATATAAATTATTTTTCAGCTCTGGTTTCTTTAACCACCCAGCCGGATCAGGAAGGACACTGTAGATGAGAATGAAATGGTCTGCTTTTAAATCTCCACGGACGAGAAGGGATCCCGCTGGTAGGCTAGATTTCCCACTGAATCTGGGCTAACACCAAAGGTGTGATCCTATTATTTGTGCGAATATTTTTTCTCGGAGCAAATCCATTCTTTGGAATTTGGTGCAATCCGCTGTTACCCAAACCTTTTTTTAAGTTATTTGAAGGAGTGGCTGATTTTGCTTTGGTGCAACCATTGAGACCCTGGCATGACCCTCGCTCGATTTAAAGACCTCTGCCTCAGTTTTGACTTGTATTTTTGGAGAATTAATCTTTAATCTTGCCCCTACTCCTTACTTCCTCCACATCTGTAAATACGCCCTCTATCGCTCATATTTGATTAATATTTATGTATATTACGAATGGATTTTTGTCCCATGTGTCGGCACTGGCTGACTGTAATTATTATGAGAAATAATGCGCTTTTATAATTAAAACTTTTTTCGCATCTATTACTGCAACTGCTGCAGGCGTGTTTTCGCGACGTGATTTGTTGGCAAGTCGTGAGGCCATCACGTTTTGGCTTTCTGCTAGGGATTCAACATTTTTGTTCGTTATTGTGCTCTTGTGAATATTTAACGACAGCCAAAGCAGAGGTAAGAAAAATGAAAGGTGATATCCTTTGGGCGGGCGACATGTATTACTTCCTAGCGTGAATGCCTTTTCCCACACATGTTTTTGGGAAGTAATCGTCCTCACTAAGTTATTGATGAAGAGTTGAAAATGCTGTGATTTTATTCATCTCGCGAAAACACGTCTTTGCACCGCGAACGTTGTCCTCTATGTAAAGTTCTAAAAAAAAAATACAAAGTGCAAAACAACAATGGCGTCCATTTTGTGATATGTGGAAATGTTGAGAAAGTCGTATCCTCGCAATACCAACACTGCTAGAGAGATGTTATTTTTAATTTAACGAAATTGCAATAATACAGTGATTATGTCTGGAACATGAACTGTTTTGAAGATAAATTTTAAGGCGAGTGCTAAACTGTTCGCTCGGGCATATCAATTTTTGATGCCCGAATGCTGAAATGAAAGCTTGCATTCGCATTATTTTTAAAAATCAATTTTTAAATGGAGTTTTGAGGAGCGATGCACAGTCTCGGTGTCCATATTTCCTATGCAGTTGTATTAGTGCAATCAATGTGTGGCTTCCACTTTTGTTTTTACCAAAACTTGTTTTGCTATCAATATTTTCACCACGGGGCAATTTTGCCATCGCTTTTAGAACACGTGTCCTAATGGCTTTGTAATGTGCCCAAAAAGTCTCGCGCGTCTGAGGTAAAACTCAGTGCCATCTTGGGCATCCTAACTCCTTCATTGTCACGCATGAATTTCTTTTCATCTGTAGATATAAATAGAAAAAAAACTTGCTGTTTTCAATAACGGTAATTTGTCCACGTTTGCGACACGCTCGCTCTACGTGGCGCTGTGTGCAATTTTGCTTACTATTTACGATGATAATATATTAAATCTTTTGTTTGATTTTTTTTATTGTTCGAATCAAATAGCTGTCATGTTTTCAACATTGTTGTTTCAATTTCATTTCCCCTGTTCATCTGAATTCGCTAATTTGCGAATATCATATTGACACTTTGAATGAAGAATATTTTTAATTAAAGGTTTTTTTATTACATTGAATATGTTGTTGGCTGACTTAATTCTCTTGGATTCCTCGAATCCTTTTAACTGCATCGGGTAGCTCGGCTTGTGTCCAATGATCACGAAGATTTACATGATTGTTAATGGAAATGATAACATATATCCATCATAGCGTGACATTTGGTTTAATTTTGAATAACATTCTTTCGTTCGCATGACCTAATACTGCGTTGCACTGTGCGAAGTGGATGCTAGTTAATCGTGGATTTGATTTCAGTTTTTAGGGTTATTGGACCAGGAACTGTTATGAAAATTAATTTTTCAAAGAGAATTTTTCGTTGCAAAAATTGATGAAAATCCATAGAAAATAGTTGCATTAAGCTCAAGTTGAAAAGAAATAATAGCTTTTTTAAGCTGTAGTCGATTAAAACAACTATGACTTGAACAGACAGATAATGAAATACGTGATATTGCTATTATTAGATAGGATAACTCATTTTTAATAACCATCATAGTTTCAAAGATCATAACTATGGAAAATATTTATACATAATTTGACATAACGATTTTAATCTCATTTTATTTCTATTTTAACTACATGTATTTCATGTTTCGACTCACTTGATTATAAAAATTTTTCTAAAAGGTTCGAAATTCTGTCAAGAATAATATAGCTTTTCTTTACGTCCGATTCAAATTACATATTAGTAATACTCAGAAGTTTTGCGAATGACACTACAGCGGTCGTGAAATCACGCTTGCAAAATAGATAGGCCTATCCTACTGTAATTTGTTTAAAAAATCCCTATTTATAATCCAATAAATGCATAATTCCTTTTGCAAACGTGACTTCACCACTGCCCAATGTGTCATACATAAAGCTTCGGTCTGAGTACTGCGTACTACTGTCTGGCTAGGTTGCAACGTGATTTCGTATTACACTGTAATTAATAATTACGAAAGTCTGATCATCGATTAAATTTTTATTAGGTAGATGCATCGATACCGAGAGGAGTCGTACCATGGCCCCACAAACTACGCTTCAACTGTGTTTATAGTGGGGTTTTTTTCTCTAAAATTTCGCCTAAAATTACATTGTTAACCTTCGTAATTTTATGGAGGAAATGCAGATCGCGATAATACTGTAAGCTCGCATATGGCGTACAATTGAGGTCAAGGCTCGAAGTGCGAACTGTAAGCTTATCCGCTCGCAAATGCGGATGCTTTGACTCGTATTTGATTACCTACCAAATAATGGGCTTTGAAATGTGCGAAGCGCATTCAACGGGAGTAGCACCCGTTTCAATTGTATACAAGTAAGTGTACATGTATATCCTGCGTACAATTTACGTTAAAAGCTCCGACATTTTTTTCAATAGTGTCGAATCCATAATGGACCAGATTTTTAAGATTTAACGCTTTTGGGTCGCACTTCGGTGGTCGTCATATTGCTTTTAATCCCATGTAACTCATGTCGACCTCCTAGCTTGACAGTAACTGTATAATTATGCTTATTATCTGAAATGCATTATGATCGATTGCACCCTGCTTCTTTGAACTCTTATCACCGTAGCTCTTATCGACAATCATCACATTTTTAATTGTGGATTTCCCCATGTTTTATTTTGTTCCAAGATGGCGGGCTGAGCAATTAACCTACCGGTCGGAATACGAAAGTGAATTTTTATTTTTTACAAAATGCACTCTACTGATTCCGCCGAGTTAATGATCACAAATCGTGTAGGTGTATAGATGTGCGAGAGTGGCATTTTTGAGCGCGTGATTCACTATGGTGATTGCCCATCCCGTTTCCTGCTTCCTAATTTTGAAATTTTCAGAAGTCCCTCAAGATCTCTTTCATGAATTTTGCGCGACTTTTACCCGTCCCAACCCACTGTCCTTAACATTAATGGCGTTACGCGAAAATGGGTGGGGACGACCTTTTTTTTGTATAACAAATGAAACTACAAAAATTCCTCGAGAATAAAAACTCGAGTGATGCAATTCGCGTGAATCAACATCGAACAATAAACCCTTGTTTTTTTTCCTACGTCCGGATTTCAACTATGAACAGGTAAAATCAGTTTTTCTTATTTGCTAAGGAAATTAAATGTCGGGTAATAGAGTTTCTCGTTTCTCCATAGGCTTGTTCTTCGGACGGAAATTCTGCAGTTGGTTGAGGAGGTGGTTGTGAAATGCATTCGCGATGTAACGTGATCTATAAACACATAACTCGATACTTTTTATCAGTTTGAATTTAACTTTTTTTTTCGGTTTTATCCTTTTGTACTTTGAAGCAGGATAACTGCATGGTGTATCTCAATTGGCTTGAAATGACGTTCTCAAATCACGTCATGTCAGCTAATCAATAAGGAACAATGGTGTTATTTGCCAGAAACCAATTATAAGCACACCTTCGAAAAGTGCATGGTTGACATTTCGGTGTTGCCAAGTTAAGTTTATCATTCCGTAGCAATTCGTGTTTTCCGAGTGAAATGTAAACGTGTAAGGGGGATGACTTTAAGAACACGGTTTCACAACTATACTTTATATAGTAAATTAAATAAAAATAATTTTTTTTGTCGTGATATATTAAAGTTTACTCATCTGCCAATTGATCTATTGTGTTTTTGTATTCATAATAAATGATTGTTCAATAGTACAATTGTCTTTACCACGCATACATTCTAAGAGACAATGGACTTTAGTTTATATGTTTTAACTGCATGCACGGATTTACTTTTTCGGCTTGGATGGTGCATCATTTATAAACCTTCAAATTTGATATTGTACGTGCACGTGAATTCACGACTGCCAAAGTGCGATCCACGAAACGTACATACATTGTATGTACGTGTACATTATAGGTACCGGCTCCATTGTATGTTTTCGCACACAATTTCACTTAGCAACAAGGCGGTTTAGGCGAGCGAATAAACCGATAATACACAATTTCGGACCTTTTTATCTAAAATATTGCACGGTTACATGAACGTAAATTAGTTGTCAATATTGTTTTATCTCTTATGAATACAAAGGCGTGAGGAAAAATTGCGCTTACAACGAGTGTTGTTTAATACCCTGGACTTTCAACTTGCGATAATAAAGGAACAGGGTATGAAACGTATAAATCAAACCCCCGTTGTTTTATCCCGTTGCAGAGATCATTAACCTATATGATTTGCGCATGGTTTGACAATTCGCCATTGTCTCAGTGACGAAAGTGATCGGTTATACCTCTGTTACTGATTTATTGTCACGACGCTCATGGCGGCGAATATCCTAACTAAGCATCGTTAAAACGCTTTTTTTTTAAGGAGCAACATTGAGAATAGAAAACTTGATAGGCATTATCCAAGTTTCTGGAAAACATTTTAATTAACCCTAAATACCCGAAATTGTGGTCGTGAATTGCTTATATCGGGTGGTTCCATTTTCCAATTTTGTTAAACTGTTAATGAAACCGGATATAACCAGCGTTTATTTTGTTGTTTTTAAAAATTGTCGTATTTTTGGTAATAATTAGGTTGCCCTTCAGTTTTTTTCCGTGTACCAGATCATTTCATCGAAACGTTCATTATTTTTTATTTCTCTACAATAGTAAGATATACAGAGCAACCTCAAATAAGAACAACTTGTTTTATACGAATTTCTGATAGTATACGAACGCATCTCCTGTCCTCATCCTAGGGTATGAAGAATAGTGTTAATTTAATCGTTTAAGATGAATTCCGATTTCGGATAAAACGAATGAATTTTCGAGTTCCTCAGCATTTGTACTGTGATATCCATCATCAAGTGGTCGGAATAATATAACTTAGGGAGCGTCCATAAATTACGTGAGGTGTTTTTAGGGATTTTTCGACCCCCCCTCCCCCCCTGGTAAGATATCGT